>RJWT010054396.1:0-10296 GCA_004365215.1 Cuniculus paca
TATAGTGGCGACCGAGTCCAGAGATGACATTAGGAATGGGCTGTGGGAATGGAGTATGGGTCAAGATCATTTAAGAGTTAGCGAAGCCAGCAGTTTTGGAGTTGTCTGAAATGACCGTGGGTCGTGCAGCAGGCACTAGTTTTTAGCAGTTCCTGACTGTCTTTTCCTGGTCCTGATTAATTTAATGCTGCTCTGGAGACTCTGCTAATGCCACCAGCAGTTCAGCAAGATGCAAGAAGTTTTCTTAAATGCCTGAAATAACTACTGAAAGGGGGCTATGGGAGGCTTTGCGGACTATTGGAGCAGAGGAGGGAGGCAGAGAATGGCTGGAGGGCTCTTGTGTGCCAGGGTAGCTCTCATTTCCTCAAACATGAATCTAAATAAGGTGTTTAAAAGGTAAAGGCAAAGGGCCGGGGATCTAGCTCAGTGGCCTAAGCACCTGCCTGGCAAGCACGAGGTCATGAGTTCAATCCCTGGTGCTGCAAAAAAAATAAAATAAAATAAAAGGTAAAGGTAAATAAATTTGAAGTTTGAGAGTAAGAAACATTCAAAGGAATAAAAAGAGATGACTTTGGAGAGGCTAACTGGAAAATTAAATGCTAAACATTAAAAAAAAAAAATGACCTGGGAGATCTACAAGTGTTGCGGGTGAGTGTGAAAACAGAAAGGGTGCTTTTGAGCAAATAGCAGAAATATCTGTGGCATGTGGATAACATGAGTATCGGAATTTCTTTGTGACTTCCATTTCTGAGTCCCACTCCAGATACTTCCAAGAAAATTTTAAAAAAATTTAAAAAATGAGTTCCCATCTCTTTTTTTAATTTGTGTTGTCCATGTTTGCAGTACACAGTGTTTCCGTTCCTTGGGCAGCATTGGTACATGTACATAACACATTTTAATTCCTTTTTTCATCCTTCCTTCCCCTTCCTTTTCAATCCCTCCATCTCTGAAAGATCTATCTAGTTGCTTTCTATTATCTTTTATTTTACTCTTTATGTATAATTTGGGTTTCACATGTAAGCGATACCATGTAGTATCTATGCTGGTGTGTCTTAATGTTATGATCTCACACTGCATCCATTTTCCTGTCAGTGATTTAAGCTTATCTTTCTTTTTGGCAGAGTAGTACTACGTTGTGTGTAAATACCGCTTTTTCCTTGTCCATTCATCTATCGATGGACATACAGGCTGCTTCCAAGAGTTAGCTGTCATGAATTGTGTTGTCCTAAACTTGGGTAAGCATGTTTCACTGTATTTTGATGACTTTATGTCTTTTGGGAAGATACGTAGAAGGGCAATAATTGGGTCAAATAAAATTTCTAGTTTCAGTTTTTTTAGAACTCTCCATACTGATTTCTGTAGTAGCTGTATTAGTTTACGTTCCCACCCACAATGTAAAAGGGTTCCTTTTTCCCCATAGTTTTCCCAGCATTTGTTATTATTTGACTTACAGAATAGGAAAATTTTTTTGCCATTGTTCCTCAGAGGAATAATATTTAGGCTATATAAAGAATTCAAAAAAATTAGATACCTCTCCAAATAAAAGACCCAATCAAAAGGTGGGCAAGTGAAAAGAATAAACACTTCGCAGAGTACGAATACATGAAGAAACGTTCAGCATCACTGGCCATGAGAGAAATACAAATTAAAACAGCATTGAGGTTCCATCAGGCTCCTTCTGATGGTATTGCTATGATACTACCACGGGACGTCCATGATTAATAATTTATTTTAAGGTACTGTGCAGAAAGTCAAAAGCTTTTTGGGAAACGTGTTGAAGTTCCACAACCGAATAAAAATCTTCCCAGGCTCGACTTCCTCAGATCACTCAACTCTTTACACACTACTCATAATGACATTCATCATTAGCTTCTGCCACACTAACATACGTTTGTGTTTGAAGGTGAACCACACTTTGGAAGTTGCAGCTGTTTCAGCCAGGGCTTTTTGTTGTGCTTATACTTACAAAGTAAATGCTTTTTAAAAAATATTACTCATAAGTTTTAGATCTTTTTATAAGGAGTAGTTAAGGAAGTCAGGAAGCCTTCTTGTTTCTCCAGTTCGTTAGGTTAATGACACAAAGATGTCTACGTTAGCACTTTAACTGGCGTCACTCAAGGTGGGGCTGACTTTTGACAGACCGGAAAGGAAGTGTGGGGTTTGGATGTGGGAAGGGCTGGGAAGCTCATACTGACTGGCCAGCCCAGAGAAGCAACCTCCATACAGTTTACAGAAAGTGCTGTGACTCATTCTGTGCCTTGTTAAGTCACAGATGTGTCGGAAGTCACGGGCTGGGTTATTGCACCTTGAATTGTTTCGGTTTTAATTCTGCGACTTAAACTAGCAATTATGCAGTTGACCACAGAAACATTCGAGGTGTGGAACACTCACCAGTGTTTATTGACTGACTGCTTACTGTGGGGGGACCCTTGTGTTATCTAAAAATGATAGTAAAATAAATTAATTTTGGTATCTTTCAAGGAAACAAGAACTTGTTAGTCATTTGTGTCAGTGCTTAACGAGTTTCAGAAGTTCCCCTTCACAATTTTTATGAAGTCACTCAAATACTAGTCTTGGTTCTTTTATCATTGGGAAGCAGAAGCAAGGACAGAATGAAAGACTTTAGTTTTCTATTTCTAGTAAGCCCTTAATTCACCTTAATGTGGATCTTCTTAAGTCGAATTTTAGCATACCTTGGTCCTTAAATTAGTGTTTACCAAGCCCAAAGGTGCTAGCATGGCTGTTCTGAGTAGCGGGAGTTCCATGCAGAACCCGGGGATGGCTTTCCTTTTCTAGATACTACAGTAGCAGAAAAGTGTTAGGCCCACTGTCTGGCTGGGCAGAGGCTGCTTTAACATCATGTTGCTCAGATAAATCCTACTTGACAGAAAATTGGGTTTTCTGACATTTGGCTTTTTTTTTTTTTTTTTTTTTGGCACTGAGAATTGAACTCGGGGCCTCATGTTTGCCAGGCAAGTGCTGTGCCCCTGAGCTGCAGCCCTAGCCCCAACATTTGGCATTTTTATATCTGTGTTAAGATGTTCACGAGGGACTTGTTTGAGTTGGTTTCTGTGTTTCCCTGTTCTCTGGAATGGTTGCACAAACACAAATGATCTGCATCTTGGATGTTTGCTATGACTTGCCAGTACAGTCATCCAGGGCTAGTGTTCAAGGTTATGTTTAATTTTAGTTTGTTTTGAGAGGTAGATTATAAATTACTGATTTAATTTCATCTTCAAATTTGTTTTTACATTTCTTCTTCTTTTTTTTTTTTTTTTTTTGCAGCACCGGGGATTGAACTCATGACCTTGCGCTTGCCAGGCAGGCGCTTAGACCACTGAGCCAAGTCCCCAGCCCTTGTGTTTTTGACAGGGTCTTGCTATGCCCTTCAGGCTGGCCTTGAGCCCACTTTGTAGCCCAGGCTGGTCTCAAACTCACAACAATCCTCCTGTCTCAGCCTCCCAAGTGCTGGAATTACAGGCGTGAGCCACCACGCCCGACTGTTTACATTTCTTCTTGATTCAGTTTTAGTGTTAAATTTTTCTTTACAGCTGTCTGCTTTCCCCCTAAATTGTCAACTGTATTGCATAAGAGTTGCTTATTGTAGTATTTTTGGGGGTGGTGATTGAACCCAAAACCTTGTGCATACTAAGCACATGCTCTTATCACTGAGCTAAATTCTCAATCCTTTCTTTAAAAGAAAGGTATATCTGAAGTTGGAACCCTTTATCACATCTAATAATTGTTCATGCTTTATTTTCATTAGTCTTTAAAAAAAAAAACCCAGCTTTTGATGTTTTTGTTGTTTTGTTTCTTTGTTTTTCATTTAATTTCTCCTGTCTTCATATTCTGTTGAGTCACATATTTAGATTATTCAGGTTTTTTTTTCTTTTCTAATATATACTTAAAACTCCAAATTTCTCTTCAAGAAGTGATATAACTGAATCCCTTGTATTTTAGTATGTAGTATTTTCATCCTCATTAAAATTTTAGGTATCTTCAAATGTCCTATATGGTTTCTTCTCTCATCTATGATTTTTAGCACCATGTCCATACATTTCTAAGGGCAGAGACACATTATTTTTTGCCTTTGGTTTCTGATTTCATTGTATTAAGTTGTGTCATCTGTAAGATAAGATAATGATAAGGATAATGATAAGGGTAATGATTCTTTTTGATCATTGCTAAAATTGGTATTATTGCTTCAGGATTCAGTTTTTTAAAAAATGTTGTCTGTGGGGTTGAAAATAATGGATTCATTAATTGAGTCTGCGAATTTCCCCTAGACTTGTTAAGCGTCATTCAGCTTTTCTCTGTTTGATCAGTTTGCAAGACAATTGCTTTAAAATCACACTGCTGCTAGAGTGGGATTATCCATTTATACCCCTAGTGATCCGTACTGCAGTTGGGAGATTCCTTGTGTGTGGTGCTTGGTGTGTATGTGCATAAGTTTTCTGTTGGAAACCTCGCTGTACAATTATTATGCATTTACCTCGCTGTCATAAATTATGCATTCATTCATTCAGTTTTGTTAGGTAATACTAAAGAGTTTTGTTAAGCAGCTTAAACCATTAATAATCCTACCAGCACTGCTTCAAAGATTTGTTGTTGTTTTTTAAAATCTTAGCCATCGTGGTTGGAAGGTACTACACTCATTATAGTTTTACTATGCATTATAATTTTACTAATTATTAATGAGACTGAGCCTCTTTCCAAATGTTTATTAATTCTTCTTTATAGTTTCCAATTATCTGCCCAAATGGTCAGTCGTGCCTCTTGTTAAACACAGTATGCGTGGTTATTTTACACTTACGGTCTCATACACTGGTAGCTGGTGTTTATAGGTATGTTTCTATTGCTTGTGGTTTCCATCCACTTTTTTTCATGTAGTGTTTTTGTATTCCTGATTGTTTTTGATTGAGTGCCAGAAGAATGAAAAATTCAAAATCCATCGAGGTCTAGGATGATGTAGTTTTCCAGAGTGGGTTTGTGCTTGTGCCAGGAACTTGGCAGCAGTAGCGATCTTAGATCATATCACTCCAATTTCAAAGACTAAGACAGCTGAAGGACTGTGAGGACCTGACAATTTCTGGTTCATCTGTATTTTTAAGGAGCACTGCTTTGGGATCCCAGTCCAAATTAAGGAGGCAAGGGATATAGCTCAGCAGCACAGCGCCTGCCTGGCAAGCGGGAGATCCTAAGTTCAATTCCCAGTACCAAAAAAAAAAAAAAAAATTAAGAAATATTCACTATATTTTCTGACTTTGATGGCCCTGAAACTGCAATTTCTATTTCTTGATCTCAGATGGAGTCACAATATGACAGTATTCAGCCACATCCCAGAATTAGAGGCCACCCCTAAGTGAAAATGGCCCCCTTATATTTGGTTCAACTTTTCAGATCCCCATTTTCTAAGAATCTTGGTATGCCCACTTTTTGTGCTCTGTTGCATCTTTTGATGTCTTTAAGAAAATGTCCTTTCTATCATTTCCATTCGTGTTCATATAGAAGGTTTATAGAATCACCGGATCCCAGAATCTGTCAGTTCCTTCGGGATGTATATTTTTTCCCTTGAACCTTTCTGTGTTTGTATGTCTATGGATTTTGTGTTTTTCTTTTTATACAATTTAAATTTTTACCCAGTTAAACACATTTCATTTATTTATATTTTCTGTAATATATTTGGATTGATTTCTGTCATGTTTTTTTCATTTGTTTATTTTTGAGCAGTTGTTTTTTGTTGTTGTTATTTTTGACTTTGGCACCAGGAATCAAATTCACAACCCTGCGCTTGCCAGGCTGGTGCTGTGCCACTGAGCTATATCCCCAGCCCTCTATCATGTTTTTCTGTGCTTTGTAATTACTCTGTTACTCCCAGAATTTTTATTTCTTGGGTCTTTAATAATTTTAAATACACTTTTATAATGTATATCTGATAATTACATTATCCCAAGTACTTATTTTCTGTAATTTACTCAAGTAACTTAAATACTGGGGTGATTTTTTTCAGGTAATAGGTTCTTTTAAACATTTATATCAAAACATCTTTATCCTTTTCATTATTAAGATCCAGAGAAGACAAAAGAGAAGAAAGGAAAAACAAAAAAAAGAAAGGAAAAGCACAATTGGAAGATATGACCAATGAAAGATAAACTAGAAATATAAAGTATATCTTGAAAACATTTCTTAAGATGGTAGGAACCAACCAAAACTAGAAATCAAAGTGACAAGATGTGTAACCAGATTAGGTTTTAAATTGCTATGCATTCCATCACACATATTCCTGGTTCCCAAATAATCCTTTATTGTTATATAGGTCCATATGGTTATGTGTGGGATCTTGACTACTTGTGGGAACAGGGTGAAAGTTATTCAGCAGAGATTTAAACAAATATGTAAAAACCTCACCTTTTGCTTTTTTTTAATTAAATAAATTTTTATTTAAGAAATTTCACATGTGATTTCTTTAATACTCATCAAGGTCACTTAATGAGGTTGTCTTCAAGATAGCCCTTTTTAAAGGAATTTGGTGTTTGATGCAGTCATTCCATCTGCCTTGCCACAATTCTTTTATCTCCAGTTGAATTATGGTCAATGACACCTTCAAAACTCCTGGGATCTTATTATCCAAATTTCTTCTGGCAATTTGTGTTTGAGGAGTCTAGAGTTTGAATTGTACGTAGTATTGGTATTTTGTTACGTGATCTAGATTCTATATTATTAACCATTCATTTATGATCTTGAAAGTCTGTATTTTTCATTATTAGGCAAAGTGTTACAGGTCTCATTGTCACCACTGTAAATGTTTACTGTGATGGAAGCATGACTTGTGTCTCAATTTTAGCCACTTTGACCAATTTTGGACACCAATCAACAGTGCCCATTCTAATCTAGAATGAGGCTCATCTTTTGCTTTTAAACTCTAACTTGCTGCCTATATTTTAAAAGTCCACAAAAAATGCTTTTACATTTGACTTCCCTTGGTGTGTGTGGTACTAGTGATTGAACCCAGGGCCTTCACACTTAGCTGCACCCAGTCCTGTTATTTTTTTTGAGACAGTGTCTTACTAAGACACTAAATTACCCAGGCTGGGTTCAAACATGTGAGCCCCAGCCTCAGCCTTCCTGAGTGCTGATATTGTAGCTTTGTGTCTGGTTTTGACTTCATTTTTGTCCATGTCTCTTAGTTTGCAGTCTTATCCTGTTGCTTATTATGCGGGAAGGAATATAGGGTCATACTGTAGTGTACTAGACTTGCCACCCTGGCTGATCCTTCTTCCCCCGCCTCCCTCCCATCCTCCCTCTTGCCAGCCACCAGGAGGTGCTGCCCAGGGCTCTGAAGGCAGCCGTGGGTTAAATGACACACCCAGGAGAACAGAATAGTGGAGGAAAAGATGCGGGTGTGATTGAAAACAGAATGCTAGCCGCAAGCGCAAGGAGTTCATTTATTTTTTGCCTTCCTCTTTCTGATGGTCAAGGTCTGTGCATACATAATAAAAACCACTGAACTTTACCCTTTCAAAAGACAAATTTTATGGTCTGTGAATATACCTCAATAAAACTATAAAAAAAAAAAAAAGACCTACCTGTCAAAGACTTGAAGGAAAACACATCAGAGATTATTCATCGGCTCATGGATCCCAGGAACCTGCTGGCTCAATGTGTTTGGGTCCCATGTGTTAAAGGCCCTCAGAGTGGTGCTGTTAGGAGGAGGTGGGGCCTGGGGAGGTGAGGCTCAGTGAGAGGCTCTGGGTCACATTCTCCCTACTGTAATGTGCTGCTCCACCCCAGGCCCAAAGGTGGTGGGTTCAAGTGACCATGAACTGAACCCACGAGCCAAAGTAAACCTTTTTTCCTTATAAACTGATTATCTTGGGTGTTTTGCTCAGTGGTAGAAAACTAACACAGTGTAACATCCTTCCCAGTACAGCACACGTGGAAAAGTTACATGTGACATGTGGGCATATGTGAAAATAATGTCCTGGGATCTTGGTAGGTGCTGTTCCTTAGAACTTGTACTTATTATTTTTCACAACAAATTGATGTTTTTTGTTTTTAATTGAAAAGGAGGACGCATAGATAAAGAGACAGCAATTTCTGATGGACACCTGCTTTGAGGTAGATGTCGTCACCTCCCTTGTGAAGATGAGAAAACTCAGGGTGCAACTGTTGGGGAACTAACTTCTTGAGTAGTCAGGACAGAAGAGAAGTAGAGCTGGGGCGCCGGGGCCAGAGGGACCTGGACATCTGCCTTTGCGAACGTACCACACTGTGGTGGCACAAGGTAGCCCTGTGTCCTTAGCGAGTTGGGTATTATCACGAGAGATGGAGGCCCAGTTTGAGCAGACTTCTTCACAGCGTAGGATGCTTCTTGCCATTTCTGCAGCAGTGCCTCTCTGTGCTGGGACAGAAGGAAGCCAGAAACAAGAGCATCACCCTGAAAGGGCAAGGGACTGAGTGTCACGCTGAGAGTGCTCGATTCTACACACTATGTGACCATCTGGGACTCGTGGTGATAATAGAATGACAATTCCATGTCAAGTTGCAATATTTAGTATGTTCTGAGAAAAAAGTGCATTTTGTGTGCCCCTAGCCTGCAGGAGACACAACAGCCAGTGGCATTTTAGTCTGTTTCTGCTGTTGCTGTAACAGAGTATTTGAGACGAAGTAATTTATAAAGAATAGAGGTTTGTGCAGCACGTGGTTCTTCTGTAGGCTGGGACATCCAGGAGCTCACACTGTCATCTGGGGAGGGGGTCTTGGTGCATCCTGTATGTCATCACAGAACGCATCACATGGTGAAACAGAGCAAGCCAACCAGAGTGAGCCAGCGTTTATCACAGAGCCACTCCCACAGTACTCCATCCCTCCACTAGTGAATTAATCCGTTACAGAGGGCAAAGCTTCCATGACCGATCACTCCTCCCAGTACCACTGCAGTGGTAAGCAGTTTCAAAGTGAGTTTGGAAGTGAACAACATACTCAAACCACAGCAGTTGGTGACCCAAACCAATTGCTATACTTGTGAACCACACTTTAGATAAGCTGCAGGAAAGTTGGGACTGTCATAAATCATAGTTGATTGAGTAGCTGAATCAGCTCTTTGATTATTTAACCTGACTGGTGCAGATTAAACCGAAATACGTAATCCATGTGTCTCCATTTTATAGCAGCACACTGCATAAGAGCTAAATCTTGAAACAGCCTATATGTCCATCAACACAGATAAATGCACAAAGAAAATGTGTTGTTTACACACAATAGTTTATTATTCTGCCATAAAAAGGATAAACTACAGTCATTCAAAGGTAAATGGGTACACTTTGAAATCACAATGGTAAGTGAAATGAATCAGACACACAAGCTTAAACATCATGTGGTTTCTCTTATATGAAAGACCCAAAATATAAATAAAGAGCAAAATAAAAGATAGGTAGTAGGAAGTAGGGAGATCTTTTTATAAATGGGAAGAGGAGCAAGAGATGGAGCAGGCAAAGAGGGGACAGAAGAATTTTGTGTGTGTTGTGTCTGACAAGTGTAATCATTATGTACTACAAACATGTCCTAATAAAAATAAAAAAATAAAAGAAGAAAGATACCAGAGGACGTTGCTGGCACAGGTGGACGCAGCCAGCATTCCCATGGGATTAACCTTGCTGTTTACAGGCAGCGTGTGCTAGGAGGCTCTGGCTGCCGCATTCCAGGGCAGCATTGAGAAGGCTGGAATTTATGCTTGTGACTCTGTAGGAGTCGGAGAGCTGTCCATGCGGGTGGGCCTAGACCCCACTGGCATTCCTCAGATAGCAGCAGACTGCAGCAGACTTGCAGGCTGGGCCTGGAGTTAGCTCAGGTTAGAGAGCAGTGGAGGTGAATCTCATCATCTCAGTTGCAAACTTTAGAGGAAGGGCTCCAGGTCAGTCCCTATCTCCGAAGCTAAGCAGTTTGGTTAGCACACTAATACAGAGAAAGCAATGAACGCCCCTGCACCCATCTATGTTCCTGTATGTATGTATATACACATTTTGTATTCTGCCTCCTAACATATAAATCATGAATATTCTTTCTTTATATCTCTGTTCTTTGAAAACATTTTTACTGCTTTGTGCTCTCTCTTGCATGGCCTATTGTGGTTTATTGAGTCTTCTGTTGTTAAACACAAACTACGATGAGATACCACCTCACTCCAGTTAAAATGGTTCTTATCAAAAAGATAAATAACAGATGCTGGTGAGGATATAGAGAAAGAGGAGCTCTCATACTGTTGCTGTAGCCATTCTGGAAAACAATGTGGATGCT
>RJWT010054397.1:0-10291 GCA_004365215.1 Cuniculus paca
TGTACAACAGCAACCAGATCAGGGAAAGGTTTCCACAGGGAGAAGAATGCCATCCTCTGCCACTGGGAGTCCAGGAATTTTCTACAGCTGACTGTGGGTGCAGGGGATGGGTAGACAGTGCCCCTCCGCCACCATCGCTGGGCAGGTGGGGCACAGAACCCGAGAACCAAGCTTGTTTTCTCTCTGCCTGTGTGGGACACACTTTTCTGTAGTCTTTCACTTCCTAGGTCTGATCCCAAGACTCTGTTAAGCCTCAGAGATGGTCTCCCTCCCTCCCCTCATTTTCTCATTCCCTGCCACCAACTCACAAAATTCTGGACTCATTAAACTGATGACTTGTGTTAGGACCCAAAGCTCAAACGCAAGCGCGGGCAGAACGGTGACATGTGTGCTAATGGCGGCACCTGCTGGTGAAATGCAGTATCAAATTGTGTGATCTCAGATTCTCAAACTCAAAGGATCCCTTGACATTAAAAATTACTGAGAACTCCAATAACATATGGCATTATAAATTGTAACTGAGAACATTATATTTATTTATGTATAAAAGTAACAACAATAAGTCTGTTGTGTACAAACGTAAATAACATTTTTGTGAAAATTAACATTGTTTTCCAAACAATAAAATTAGTGAGGAAAACGACATCGTTTTATATTTTTACACACCAGGTTTTAATAAAAGTTATTTGGAGTCTCCTGGCTTCTACCATCAATCCATCGCAGTATGTTGTTTGGCCTGAGGTATAGGAAGAAAACCCAGCCTCACACAGATGTGTTGCCTTTTCAAATAATTGCAGATATTCTTTGATACCACATCAACACTGGGCTAGACAACACTGGCCTCTGCAAGGTTAGCAGCACTGTGAAACCTCTAAACAGGTTACATGAAAGTTAACTGGGCTCTTGTTCCTTGAATCAGTCTCTACCAATGCACGATTTTATAACCACTTGACCATTTGGAAAATACTTGCTACTGAGTTACTCAGATCTTCCAAGTGTTAAAGCATTAAATCATATCACACAAAAGGAAAAATGCACCTAATGCACCCATGTGATACTTGCACTTCCGTCCCCAGTCTCCTCAGCTGGAAACAGAAACGCTGTGTATGTGCAGATAGACGTCTCCTCCTCCCCCGACCAGCCAGTCATCGCTAGAGTCAACCAAGTTGGCAGAACCCAAGCTTCACCCAGAAATGTGGCCGCGAGGAAGTCTGAAAGTCTGGCCCGACAACTTTTCAGACTTGGAGGGAAGATGATGACTGAGCGGAGCCGACTCACGGTTCTAGATGTCAACAGAAAAGCCCATGCTGCCAAGTAGCAGATTATTTACTGCTTTTTCTCTAACTGGTAAACATTTTCCTGCTTACTATGGTGGGAGATTTCTCTTTAATACTTTTAATCCTGAATTTTGAGCAAAGTGGAGGCAGTTCACTGCAAACCCCAGCAAAACAGCTGTGGTGTGGGGAGAGGGTACGGGGCTGACACTCGGTGACGTCCCAGATAACCCGATGAGAAGCCAGCGCTTTCTGGGCATTGTTGAGACAGCACAGTGCTGATACCAGGATCGCTTTTTCGCACCTCAGTCAAAACCCTTCCTTCTGACCTGTTTAACAATGCTTCTTACAAACCAATAATTCTCAAAACTTGCGATTGTGTTAAAAACGTGGCTTGATTTGCAGAGTCCTGAGCTGTATTTTATATCTCTGACAGGTGTTGACTCAATATGTCTAAGATGGGACAGTTTCAAGATTTATCTTTTTTTTCCCCCTGAAATAGGCTGTGTTTATCTACGCAGTTTGCCCTGGGCGATTCTGATACGGTTGGTCCATGAAGCCATTGGGTCTCAGCCCCACCTGCTCAAACCTGCCTAAAAGACAATATCCGAGGAACGAGTCCGCTCTTATTTCTGATCCATCAGCTCTCCCCTAAAATGACGGACTGGTTTCTTTCATAATTTTGAAGTTAAAGGTGACACTGCCCACCCAGATTCGGCTAAAATTTGCTTTCCCGGCTTACCTTTAAATATTACTTCTTGTCTTCATTTAGTTTCCATTCATTCTCGTTGGTTAGATTTTATTTGTATACATAGTGTGAACCACTTATGCTGTTTCATAGTGAAGTTTTCTTTTCTGAGCACTTAAAAATCTTTGAGGTGTCTCTCGGGACTCATTAATTCTATTGATTTGTCTGCCAGGTTTTCAACCAGTGCCACACTATTTTAATTTCCACCACCGTTCAGTTATTTATATATTCACAGGAGCATGTTATCTGCATTGCTCTTTCTCCCTAAAATTTTTCTGGCTGTTTTCACTGATTATTTGTTTTTCTTCTAAATGAACTTGATGAGTAATCTTATATTGATCTTTCCTTCTCTTTATTTGTTCTTTTAAACTGGGCCAAACTGACTTCTCAGACTGTTTATTCTTTCCCACCTTTTAGTTCTCTTTCCTTCTCTTTCTTACACTTAGAGTGACTGCTCATGGCTGCTAATAAATGTTTCGTGTTTATGATCATCTTTAAAAGTCCTAATTCCTCAAAGAAAGACTTGCCTACCGTCGGCAGCTCTAAGAGTCTTCTGTCTGTGATGCGTACTCTTGACCGTCAACTTGAGCAACGCCTGGGTGAGTCTGTGACTGTGGCCCCAGAGGAGGCTGGTGTGGGGGTCAGCAGAGTCAGGGATCCTGCCCAGAACATGGGCCCAGGATTGGAGAAGGACGAGGAAAAGCAGGGAGCTCACACACGTGCAGACGCATGACCCTTCTTGAGCAGGTGCAGTTCTTTCTCTGCTGCTGCTGCTGCTGCTGCTGCTGTATTCAGGGGCGTCACATGCTGCAGTCCTCAGCCCTTGACCGTGGACTCTCCAGGAGACGTAGACTCAGTCCCCCTTTGTTTGGAGGTTTCCAGCTTCATGAACTGAGCAGCTACTGGCTTTCCTGGTTCCTCACCCTGCAGGTGGCTGTGGTGGGACCAAGCCTCTGACCCTGGGGGCCAGTATACTAAAGCCCTTCTATAATGCTATATATTCTGTTGTTCTGGTCCTCTGGAAAACCCCAGTGGACACTCCTTGTCCTTAAAATAAGGGCAATGAAAACAAACCAAATGCTTAGAATTTTTTTAACAATCGGAAAAACTACATGCAGTTTTTCTTCGTCTTCTAGAAAGAAATTACCTATCTCCTCTTCGACACAACCACGGAAGGTAAGATGTTCTTCATGACAGCACCTGCGTCATGCGTCTCTTAACCCGATATTGACTCTATCTAAATAGTCACGCATTGCTTTGTGTGCTACCACCACAAATCACCAAAACTTTGCCCATCTCTCTTGTTCGTACATGTCCCTTGAGCTAAGCAAACTGCGAGAAAACCTACGGAAAGGTGTTTGGAGCAAGCTGGTCCCCACACATTGTCTGTGCATACGCCTGGGTAATGTAGAGAGATGCGGCACAGTCCTGTTTTAAATCCCCAACCTGTGCTGTTTGCAGCAGCAGCCTGGATAGCCACGGATGTTAGGGTTTGCATTTACCAACGGAGACAAACTCGGCCAGTAAGATAGTGTCCCGTAAGAATTTGGAGTGGCCACAAGTCCCTAGTGACGGTTCAAGCACAGAGTGTAAATTCCAAATCTGTTCCATTTTCTCCAGTAGACATGAATACTGAGAGTCAGAGGGGGAGATTTATCTACAGAGAAACAAGAGGGAACAGGGGCGAGAGGGAGAGAGGAAAAAGTTAAGAGGGAATTAGTCGTCTTGTCTTGATGTGATTCTAGCACACCCCCTGCCTGCTTTCTCTGAAAACCGAGTAGCGGGCTATGCTTTTCACATCTAATTCTCTGCCGTCCATGGAGGGGCACAACCTGTACAAATGGAACTTGGTGTTGGTAATTAGAATGATCCTCCAAAGTAGTTCAAACTTGTTACTCAAATTCAAGTGAGTTAGTTCGCAAAACTCTACTGAGCCCCCCCACAAATAGGCTCATCTATTTTTCACAAAAACATTTTTTAGTATAAAAGATAATAATCACTAAAATCAAAAGAAGAATGTATTCCCAGCAAACTAATTATTTCAAGAATCATCTCCAACAGCCAAAATGTTGGCTTAAGCTTATAATCATGCCACCAACTCTTATCTGCGTTACAAAGGTTACATAACAAAGTATAACACAAGGTTTAAGCCTTGCATCTAAAGTTTTATTTTATTTTATTTTATTTTTGTTTCCAAAAGAACACATGGACATGGTTAAACAGAAATAACAGAGAAAGGTCAAACTGAAATTGAATAGTTTCCTACCCCACCCCTTCCCATTCTTTGTCACACAGTCGAAATCAAGAACCTGCAAACATTTACCTTCTTTGTCCAACAGTGGGTACCTCCCATCTTTAAATGATGTGATTATGTCATTTTCTTGACTGATCTTTGTTGGAACTCACCGCTGGAGCTGCGAACCACTTCCATCAAAGGAGAAAAAAACTCAGACTGAAGGAAGAGGTACACCACGCCGGGCTGCTGAGCAATCCAAGATTCATTCAGGAGTGGCTCGTAGGTCCAGCGGAATTGGGTGGCAGCAAGACAGGGTGGATCTCCAAGCTTGTGCTGCGCGTTTGTCAAAGCATTTATACCATACAATAAAAAGGGAAGGGAAAAAGGAAGAAAGTCACTGACGGTGTGTTAAGCCACATCCTTGCTTTCTTCATCCATTTACTCCTTGCTCAGAGGGGTGCTCTGGGTTCCCTACCTCTGCTCAGCGTTCCTGGGGCTGGGGTCACTCCCTGAAGCCGTAGTGCAATGATTGCTCACCTTGCCATGTTCTCCTGCACACCCAGAATACACGTTCATAGCCATCAACTCGTGGCATCAGTTACTGATTTCTGGCTGCGATATGAAACCTTTGATTCCTTTGCATCTTCATCTCCCATCCTCTTCCCTTCTGGTTTTTTCTGTGGTTAGCAGTTTTCAGGCTTCACTGCTGCTCCCCACCACTGTGACCGCACTCTGCTGCAGCAGTCTGAGGCCACCCATGTGCCTGTCTGTTCCTGGCTCATACTCTCACCCATCTGTGCTCTACTACATATTGTAGGTCCTTCCCACTACTAGTACTTCACACTCTTGCCTGCTGTGGTCCAGACAACTTGGGCAAGAGAAATATTGGCAGGCTATTGGAAGGCAGGAGAGGTGATAAATGCCCTTCCTGGTTCCAGTGATGAGCTGTGTCTCTGGCAACAGCAGTGACATCAGCATTAAGGGAGCAGCAACAGTGGCAGCAGCTATGGTGGCCACAGCAAGTTGGGAACCACAGGATCCTGGCTTCTTAATCAGACAATGACCTTCAGTGCCAGTAGCCTTAACAGCACCATGTAGCTTCTAGGACTCTGAGATGAAGAACCTATTAGAGATTTCAGTGATAGAAACTACTTGCTGCAGCGTAGTGCCATAGGTTCACCAAGGTGATTTCCAGTTCACTAATTCTCTCTTTAACTATTTTAAATCTGCTATTTAATTCATCTACTATGTTTTTAATTGTAATTGTTGCCTTACTGATGCATAGACTAAATTTTTTCCCTAAATCCAAAGATATTGCTTCTCAGAAGTCCTGGATGTGGGAGAATCTAAGTTCTGGGTCTCCAAAGAGGACAATGAAAGCAGGGACCACGTGTGACCCTCTCACAGCCATTAAAAACCAAATTGCTTGGCTATCTTAAGACCAGGGAAGCTTTTCTTCCTACTCAAACACTTGCTTTATATCTTCCTATTTGTTTTGTGCCTCAAGGATTTTTCTTGTGCCTTCTGTGAAGATATCCAGTGCTTGCTTGTTTCTAGCACGTCTTCATGTTTTCTAATGGAGAGTTCAGATTATCCAGCTAACCATATTTTCAGATGAGTCATGAAAAGAAATAATCAACAAGGTTTTATCATTTTTAGCTTATCAGATTCCAGCTCCATTAAACCAGGCAACGAAATAAAACACTACTTTCTCGCAGTGTGGATGTGTGAGTTGAGGTTGGTCTTGTTATAGTGAAGCTAAAAAAACAAGCTAGAATAATTCTAATGTAGTACTTCCTCTTAAATATTTTTGCTTGTGTTGTCTGGACTTTTGGGACCACATCCAAGAAGTCATTGCAAAGCCCAATGTTAAATAGCCCTAGAAATTTTATAGTTTTCTTTGTTTGTTTTTAAAATTTTTTCCTTTTCCAATCTGATTTTATTGGTACATTTAGATATATATAATGATGACATTCATCATAGAGAATTTGTACCTGTACATGATATAATTTGTTTCTTTTCTTTCCCATTCCTCTACCTTCCCTTCAACCCCACCTCCCCTCCCCATTTACAATAGCTTTGTATCCATTTTTTCCTTCTTTTTCTATTGTTTTACTTTTCCCTTTGCCCTTCCCCCTCCCTTACTTCCCTTCCCATTTGAACTTTTTCTTCTTATTTCCCAATAATAGTTTCAAGTCTTAAATGTAAGCACATAACCCACTTTTAATTGAAGTGTGTGTGTGTGTGTGTGTGTGTGTGTGTGTGTGGTATAAGATGAATCCAATTTTATTCAGTTGTATGCAAATGTCCAGCTTTCCCTGCACCACTTTTTGGAGTTAATCATTTTTCTGTTATGCTGTCTTGGCACACCTCTTGTGCGACAATAAAATCACGGACCTATTTTTAGGCTGTCTCTTCTTTTCTGTTGATCTATGTGTCTGCCTTTGTGCCAGTAAAATACTGTTCAATCGCTGTAACTTTTTAATGTGTTTTGAAGTCATGAACTGTAAGGTCCTCAGCTGTGTTCTTCTTTTTCAAGGTTGTTTTGGTTATTTAGAGTCCTTTGTCACTCCTTATAAATCTTGGAGTTGTTTTGTTCTGTTTTTGAAAAAAATGTCATTTTGATTTTGAACTGTAGTCTCTAGGAAGTATGGGTGTTTTTAACAATATTAAGTCCTCCAACTCATGACACAGGGGCTGTTCATTTGTGTCATCTTTGATTTTTTAATGATGTTTTTTAGTTCAGCATACAAGTTATTTATCTCCATTAAATTTATTCCTGTGTATTTTATTCTTTTGAATGCTTTAATCCTATTCACTTTTAAAATTTTTTTTACTTTAAAGAGAATAAAATAAAACAAAACAGAACAGAGCAAAGCAGATTGAAACAGAACAATCCAAGCAACATAGGACTTCAAAACAAGACAACAGAAAATCAACAGTAGCTACCACAGTGTCTCTTGTTTTCTTCAAAATAGTTGTTCATACCTTCACACACAATAAATTCAGACAAAACAAATAGTATAAAACCAATCAGAACAAAAGAATGAAAGCATTACAGGCCTTCAAAACCAGACGATAGGAATTCAAGAATGGCTACCATAATGTCTCTTGTTTTCTTCAAAATAGCTGTCCATACCTCCTCGCATATTGAAATCAAATAATAGAAAACAGACTAAAACCAATCAAAACAAAGAATAAAAGCATTACTGGACTTCAAAACATGATGATAAGAAATCATCAATGGCTACCATAATGTCTCGTTTTCTTCAAAGTAACTGTTCATATCATCACACATAATAAAATCAATTCTTCCAAACTCTTTAGGAGAAGTTCTAGGCATGTATAAGCCTATACATGTACATATATCTTTTCTGTATTAGAGGAAAAAACAGAAAAAAAACACAAGAAAAACAAACAAAAGAGACAAATAAATAACAATAACAGAGAGCCCAAAACAATAACAATATAGGCTTTCAAAACAAGGTGGTAGGAACATAACAAAAGTTATTATTTTGTATAGTTCTCTTCAAAACAGTTACTCAGATTACCAGATACAGACATGCAAAATTGATCTAATCCTGTGAATGTTAACTGTTTTGTTCCATGAACTAATAGAATTAGTAGTACAATCCTCTTAGCTATCTTAAGTGCATATATACAAATTTAGATCTTTTTTCTTTTCCCTTCCTTCTTTTCCCTGAGTTATTTTCTCCCCTTTGAGAAGTTTCTTACCCTTTCACAATATTTATTGAAGATTTTGGATCTTATTTACTCTTTCAGTTTCTTACACTAGGGAGACAATATAGTATTCACACATGTGGGTTTGATTTAATTCACTTATGAGTATGGTCTCAAATTGCATCCATTTACCTATAAAAGCCTCAATGTGATCCTTGGTTGTAGCTGAGTAGTACTCCATTGTGTAAAAGTACCACATCTTTTTTTATCCATTCCTCAGTTGATGGGTATTTGGGTTGTTTCCAAGATTTGGCTATTACAAATTGTGCTGCTATAAACATGGGTGCACATATATCACTGTGGTAAGATGTTTTCAATTCTTCTGGGAATATGCCAAAAGAGGAATAGCTGGGTCAAATAGGACTTCCAATCCTAGCTTTCTGAGGAATCTCCATACTGATTTCCACAGTAGTTGCACCAGTTTACACTCCCACCAACAGTGGAGAAGGGTTCCTGTTTCCCCACAGCCTCTCCAACATTTTTATTGGTTGTTTTCTTGATCCTGGCCATTCTTTCTGGAGTGAGATGGGATCTCAGTGCTGTTTTAATTTGCATTTCTCTAATGACCAATGATGCTGAACATTTTTTCATGTATTTATTTGCCATTTGTATTTCTTCAGCCGAGAAGTGTGTATTCATCTCAGATGCCCATTTATGGATTGGGTCTTTGAATTTTGAGGGCCTGATATTTTTACATTTTTTATATGTTCTAGATAGAAATCAGTTGTCTGAAGGACAGTTGACTAAGATTTTTTTTCCCAATTTATGGGTTTTCTTTTCACTCTGTTGGAGATTTCTTTTGACATGCAAAAACTTTTTAGTAAGACAAGAGCCCAGTTGTTGATTCTGGGAAGTATTTCCCATGCAGTTCGATTTTTGTTCATGAATTCTCTGCCTACTCCTATGTCTTCAAGATTTCTACCTACTTTGTCTTCTAGTAGATTCAGTATTTCTATTTCAATATTTAGATCTTTGATCCATTTTGACTTTAGTTTAGTGCATGGTGATAGGCATGAATCTAGTTTTAGTTTTCAGCATATGGAAAGTCAGTTTTTCCAGCACCACTTATTAAAGAGGCTATCTTTCTTCCAGTGAACATGTTTGGCCCCTTTGTCAAAGATAAGGTGGCTGAGTGTGTTTGTACTTGGGGGTGTATCTTCTAATCTATCGAATTAATCTTCAGGTCAGTTTTGATTTCAGTACCATGCTGATTTTATCACAGTAGCTTTGTAGTATAACTTCAAGTCAGGGATTGTGATGCCTCCTGCCTTGCCTTTGTTGCCCAGAATTGCCTTTGCTATTGTAGATCTCTTCTGGTTCCAGATGAATTTTAGGTATGATTTTTCTAGATCTATGAAATATGCTAATGGTGTTTTGATTGGAATTGCATTAAATCTGTACAACGATTTTGGGAGAATGACCATTTTCACAATGTTTGTTCTTCTTATCCATGAGCATGGAATGTCTTTCCATTTTCTGAGATCCTCTTTGATATTTTTTTCAGAATACTGTAATTTTCATTGAATAGATCTTTTACTTCCTTTGTTAGATTGATTCCTAAGTATTTCATATTTTTTTGGATGCTATTATGAATGACGTGGTTTCTCTTATTTCTCTCTCAGTGAGATTGTTGTTTGTATACAGGAACGCTATTGATTTTTGAGTGTTAATTTTGTATCCAGCTACATTACTGAATTTGGTTGCTACATCTAGAATTCTTCCAATGGAGTTTTGTGGGTCTTCTATGTAGAGTATCATGTCATCTGCAATAATGATAATTTAACTTCTTCCTTTCCTCTCCTTATCCCTTTTATTTCTCTCTCTTGTCTAATTGCTCTGGCTAATATTTCCAGCACTATATTGAATAGGAGTGGTGATAGTGGACATCTTTGTCTTGTTTCCAATTTTAGAGTGAAAGCTTTCAGTTTTTTGACCATTTAATATGATGCTTGCTATAGGTTTGTCATAGATGGCTTCTATCAGATTGAGGTAAAGACCATCTATTCCAATTTTCCATAGGGTTCTTATCATGAATGAGTGTTAGACTTTATCAAAACGTTTTCTGCATCTATTAAAGTGATTGCCCCACCCCACCCTTTCCAAACCAGCACCATGCATGGGCAGCTGTGGGACAAGAGATATCCAGAGTCAAGCCTTTCCTTGTGATTTTTTTCTGTTCGATTTTACTATGTCCAACAGTATCTGCAGCTATTTTGAAGACAACAAAAGGCATTATGGTAACTATTGTTGATTTTGTAATGTTGTGAAGTCCTATATCACCTATTCTGGTTT
>RJWT010054398.1:0-10283 GCA_004365215.1 Cuniculus paca
TCCAGAATATTATCTTAGATAAATCTTGCCCTAAATTCCTTACAGGCGTTCTTTCACTAAAGAAATAAATTTGGTGAAGAATCATCATTATTGCTTTACATTTAATTGAAAAAATCAGAAATTTTTAGAGGTGAAAAAAATTTTTAAAAATAGGAAACAAAACACTGAATTTGGAATTTGTCTGAATGCAAAATCAGATCGTCTGTGACATGGGACTATGTTCTGGTGGAGAACTGAATGATCTGATTTAGAAATGCTTTGGCTCCTCTGAAACTCTTGTTAGAGTTTAATTCACACTGTGAGGGTTTATGAGGGCAGAAATTTAACCTGACTGTGGTGTTTAGTGAAGGGGTCTTTAAGAGATGATAAAGATAATATAAAGTCATCAGGGTGCAGTCTTCACAATTGAATATTGATGCACACACACAAACGCACACACACATTTCCTGTCTCTCACCTGAGCTACACTGGGACTCTGCCACAAAGAAGGCCATCCCCAAATTTGGCACCTTGACTGCAAGTCAAAATAAACCTCTTTACTTGCCCAGCCTATAGTACTGTGTGACAGAAGATAAACTGTGACACTGACCCAATAGTCAGTATTAATATGTATGTCAGATTGGATTCTAATGAAGCTGATAGTGAAATGAAGGGTGTTGCTATATGATCTTTAGTGGAGCTCAAAAGCTGTGGGATAAAGGGGGAGAAATTAGGATTGAGCAGAAGGAATAGCCAAACAATAGTATAGACCTGAAAAGGCCCTGCCAACCTGACAGAAACTGTACTGCAAAAAGCGATCTTTCATTTGCACTCCTGAGTCACTGGGCATCTATGGTTCCAGGGAGGACATGAGCAAAGGTAAGAGGGCCACCAGTAGCTGAGAGAGTCTGAAGGAACTGACAGCAGACTACCATCTTCTGAATGTTCTCCTTATAGCTATACATCCCATAAGTCCCTAAAGGAAGACTTGGGTGGTGCACCCCTTAGCAAGTGTTTTAGTCTGTCTTTATTGCTATAACACAATACGTGTGGCTGGATACTTTATCAAAGAAAAAGGTTGATTTTTTTGACTCACAGTTCTAGAGATCTAAGAGTGTGGCATTGGCATCTGTTCAGTTTCTGATGAGAGTGCATAGTGTATTCATTAGTGGTGAAAGAGCAGAAAAGGCAAGCAGAAGCATGAATAGAAACACCTGTGTGAAAGACACCAAGAAGAAGTGCCAAGTTTGCTTTCTAACAACCACTCTTGCAGTAACTGATCCAGTCTGAAGAGAGCAAGAAGTTTCTCCCAAGAAAAAAAGCACAAGTCTGTCTTACAGGCTTCATTGCCTCTCAACATAGTTAAGTTTGGAACCAAGACTCAGCTAGAGTTTTGATAAAAACAAACTAAAATTTTGTTTGTTTTAATTTCCTTTTTATTCTTCTGAATGTCTCAGGGAGAAATATCTTTTTTTTTCTCCACGAAGAAATAGCAGTCTTTAGGCTCAGAGTGTTTTCAAGCAAAAGAATTTATCCATAATTTAATGATATTATTTGTTTAATTGCACTTAATTTTCCAGCTGTATTCCACTTATAAAAATGTGTGTTGATTTTCCATGTATGATAATATAAAGTTTCCTTTATAAAAAAATTTGTTAAAAAGGTGCAATTAATTGAAACATGAAAAGTAAGCCTATATAATTTAATGTAAATTAAAAACCTCAGCGGTGTGGAATTAAAAAAATAAAACCTACAAGAACAGAGCTCGCTCTTTACAAGGGAAATCAAGAGTACAGGATTTTAAGAGATGAGCAACATTGGAAGATTGGGGAGAATTGGAGGCCCAAAGCAAACCTGTTGGTGTCGCAATTTCTTCTGCACCTGGGCCACATCGAAGTTAATCTTGCCACAGACAAAGCTACATGTTCCTGTTGGCTCTTTTCTCTTAGCCTTGTGTTTAATACAAAACCTGCCATTTCACATGGCGTTGCTGACACAGGGTGCTTATTTAGGGACGCCCAGATAATTTCTCAAGCAATTGAGACAAAAACATAATAGGGCATAGGTCTTGATGTAAAGATATTGCTAAGGCATTTCAACACAGTAAGAGAGAGATAGGGTCTCTAGGTTTATGAAAAACTACAAATGAAACTGTTCAAGCTAGTTCCACCTAGGACATAGGTTAAACCTGAGGAAAAATAAGGTCAACTATATGAGAGAAAAAATACTTTAAGTCATTCTGCCCAGTGCTTGAATTTTTTCCTGAAATAATGCATTATTATCACTTTTTTTTAAAGCTATTTTAAAGGAAACCATAGACCATAACGAAAAACAGAAAAGAGTGTTAGGCAAGGACCTGCAACTAGAGGGCGCTATTGTCAGGTAGCTTCTGGCCCGTTCAGGAGGCTAAGGTAGAGGATCACGTGAGCCCAGCAATTCCAGGCCACACAAAGTTCCTTTTGTTTTTGTTTTTTAAAGGAACTGTCCAGCAGCAGAGGATCAGAAGAATTGTTTCAGAGAGGAAAAACCCCTGGAAGACAGCAGGACTTCTGTTGTGTCTGTTCCTCCCAAGAGTCAACATAAAAGACAACAGGGGAGATGGCAGGATGAGAGCAGCTCCTGCTGAGATATTAACCCTGGGAAGCCACACTAGACTCGGGTTGGCTGATGCCTCTCTGGACAGCAGAAAGGGTGTGAAGCCTGGGAGGCTAATGTTCCTAAATGCGAGGCTCTCTCTCACTTCTAGCCCTTTTCTGCCCCACTTTTTCAGTGCTATTATCAGCATCATGGGTTATTTGACAGATTAGCTGACTAATCATTTTTCTCCCTCATCTTCATTCAAACACAGCCTCACATGAGTACAGATGGTGACCACTTTTTTACTACTTTAGTTTCAGAGCTTAGAACAATTTCTAAAGTCTCAATAACCACTACGTGAATTAAAATACTGAGAGATGAGACAACACTAAAACAGCTCCCTATCCAGCTGTGAATTTAGTATAAAGAGAACTCAACAGACATATCTAATTCAGTGCCAATAAGACACACACAAAACTGAGACGAGTATTCCCTCCAGTTTTATCCCAATATTAATTATAACATTTATTGTAGATACCATTAAGAATTTTCTTTTACTATAAAATACCACCATAATAAATATGATAATGAGATTGTAGGTGAAAAATGAACAAAATTCTCAGGTAATGAATGTGCTGGTTTTTCCATCCTGACCTTTCAACATGCATCTATGTTCTTCTGAAATAATTACTAGCATAACTACAGTGGGATTTCATTATTTTTCAACAGTATAAAGTAGATAATGCAACTAAAATTCATGAGACGTTATGAATTTCAAATCCAGATATGTAATGGGATGTATTCATTCTAAAAATCAAGTTAGGCTCTTTATTAGGGCTCTTGCTACTATAGTTGAGAGACAAAAGCATTTCCTTTCACTTTTCCCTCACACTTATTATGGATTGTGTCTAGATGTCCCACCAAAGCCTCATGTGGTCATAGGTGGGGCTTTTTCAGAGGTGGCTGGACCTAGAGTGTGTGACTGGGGTTGATTCATGGTGCAATGCTACAATCAAGGGAAATAGGATTAAGGGTGTGAATGCTACTCACCCTTAGTAGCCTGAATAAGACATAAGAGTTAGAAAGAGCTGTTGTCATCCCTTGTTGCTTTTGCTACCTTCTGCCTGCCATGAACTGTTTCTCCTCTGCAATGCCACCCTGCTTTGAATCCAAAGATTATGGACTAAAATCTCTACAAACTGTGAGCTAGATGAACCTTATCTCCTTAAACTTTGGGTGTCAGGTATTTTGACTCAGTAACAACAAAAGTAACTAAAATGATTTTCTTCAGTCTTTTCTTATCTCTCTTGGTTTATTTATAGGCATTTCTTCTCTGAGCATCCCAGTAAGTGTAGACATTGATTATATGTTCATCTTTAAGTCTCTTCTCATCTACATATGATTTCTCATCTCTATAATTTTGATCTTTCCTAATCTGTGACCCTTTACTTCTGCATCACTGTACCTCGTTCATTAGAAATTCCCCTACTGCTCTCACACTCAGCATTTCCAAACTCCTTATTTACCTCCTTGTCACTGTTCTACCATCATACTTTCCATCCAGAAAATAGCATTAATTTTGGTTCTCCCTTTCCATCACTTAACATCTCTCAACTGTTGTCTCACAAAACTCCCAGTTGCTAAAGCCTTGAATATTTCTACCTTACCACCTATAACTAGCATACTTCCAAAGAGTGCCTTTATATAACACATGGAAATACACAGATCACTCTCTTTCTTCCAAATCTGTGAGACCCACTGGCATAAGAACAGAAGAAAAACATTTCTTAGTATGGTACTTCCTGTAGTTTAAATATCCTCCAGCAAAACTCGTGTCAAAGTTTAATCACCTTATAAGACATTAAGAGGATGGAAACTACAGTATTTGGAGGTTGGACTTTTGGGGTGGTAATGAAGGTGAAATGAAGTCATATAGGTGGAGGCTTGTTATGAGTTAGATCTAAAATCTTTCCTCAAAGTCTAGTGTATTCAGAGGTGGGGTTTTTGGAAAATGCTTGGATCATGATAGTGCAACTCTTGTTTCCTGGCTGTCACCAGATGAGCGGTCCTCCACCAGGCCCTTCCACCATGCTGTTTCTGCCTTAGAACCAGACAACCATGGATCGAGTCCACTGGAAACTTAATCAAATAAACCTCTCCTCCTATAATTTGTGGGTGTCAGGTATTTTGTTTCAGTGAGGGGAAAGGCCCTGATCCAACAAGACCATGATTGTATAAGAAAAGGAGACGCCTGAGCTAGGACTCAGTTTCTTTCACCAAGTTATGTCTTTGGTTGTGTGACACAGCAAGAAGACCCTTACCACAAGCTCACTAGATTCAGCCCCTTAACCTGGGACTTTCTAGAATCTAAATCTGTTAGAGATAAAAAAAAATTCTTTATAAATTGGGGAGCACTCTGTTATGAACAACTAAAAACAGACTATATAATACTATTCCCTTGCTTAACTAAATTTCAGCCCCCACTATGTCAACTCACATACTATTTATTTTCAAGCAAATGATTCCACTCCTTCTTCAGACAGTTGTTGTTTCTCCCATCTACCTTGTCCTCCTGGTTTCATCATTCAAGATCAGTATGTAAATTCTCTTCATATGTGACATTTTCTTCTACCTTCTGTCTCACTCACCTAACATACTCCCATTTAGGTTCTGATAACTCCATGAACTTCTACCACAGAAATGATTTACATAATTACTATGCTGATATCTATGTTTTAGCATTTCTATTGTAACAAAAGTCTGCATATAATAGGTTCTCTGAGGATTATTTGAAGATTAAATAAATGAAGGAAAAATAAATAAGAATGGGGATGTACCTCAATGTCCCAAAGAAAATGCTAGTGACCACTTAGGAAGCTGTTTACATTATAACTAGATGCCATTCCTCAATCAGAAAACGCTACTTCCCCCATTCCCTTTCCCTTCAAACTCTATATCCCATCCCTCCACCCAATTATCCAGATCAAAATTCCATCCAGTGTCAGTATTATACATGTCAGAGAAGATGAATGTAACTCTCATATGGGGATTGTGCATACTCCATATGTACTAGTAGTTCTTTTCAGAACATGCTTGAGAAATCTGGGTTTGCTAAACCCTATCCCCACCACTTTCCAAAGCTTTCCTAAGGGGCAAGTTTCTGATACTTTCACAGATCAAGTATTAATGTTTAACACTCCTCACCAAGGCTGGGTAATGACTGTAGCATAGTAATCTCTCTTTGTTACCTACTGACATTCCTGAATTACCCAACAACAAATAACTGGAATCTATTCTGTGACTGACATTTGAATCTGTATTCATTGTAACGATTATCATTTATCAACAATCACCTACTGATTGCTCCCATCTGGATCTTGAGTGAAAGTAAGGTGGATATATCTGCATTTCACATAGACCTGGTACACAGAAAAGCAGACCGAGCTAGGGAAATAAGGTGGCCAGAAACGAAATGAATCTCACCAATCCAAATTATATTAACTTTTAATGAGCCAAGATTAAAAGAGCTCCAGGGACGCAGAGTTCTTGGAGAGGAATAAAAAACCCAGGCTGATGAAATATCGTTTTGACTAGCCTTTGCAAAGCTTGAGGTTCTGTTTTCCCCAAATTTTGCACATTTTCCACACAGCCAAAATACCTATTAAAATACATATTTCACAATGATTGTATGCATCTCCGCTTCCCTTCAATGTGGGCCGCAGGGAGATGGGGTTTGAATTAGAGGGGGGAAAGATGCCTCAGGAAATTTTCTGAATAATTAAACTCAGAACTAAAACCAGCTCGTTGCCACCCAAATGGGGTGCAGACTTGGGAAAAATGAACTAACTGTGGGGTTTCAAAAATTTAGTAGATTATCAATTTTGAATTGAATTCTGGACATTTTGAATTCAGACTTGCAATCTGTTATTTTTAAAATATGGCAATAGGTATAAACTGTTGTGGCTAATAGTATACATTCATGTCACAACAGAGTTCAAAGCCCAGTATAGTCTCTTACTAAATCATTGGGTAGACTGAGGTAGGAGGGAAGGAAAGAAGGTAATTGGACAAATTGCTTGACCTCCCTACAACTGTCTACTAATCTATATCTGTATAATGAGAATAATGATATTCTTCCCTGGGGAAATGTTGATGGAATTCCTGGCTTTCTTTCAGTGTATACATTGTGTTTAACAAGTTGTCTGACACTTACAAGTCATGTAATGTAAGGTTATTTTTATTGTTATTGCATTAATTCAACAAATATTTATTAAGTGCTTACAGTATGCTAAGATCCAGATTGGGACAACAACGAAGGAGGGGAGGGGTCAGACTTCTGAACATAGGGTTTTCACTGAATTAAAAAATAATAGAGGTAGATCTGGGAAGGCATTTCTGAAGAGCTGGCATCTCAGCTGAAAATTAGGAAAGAGAAATTAAAAATCTGACAGAAATAGGAGAAAGAAAAGCCTAGGATAAAAAAGATGTTCAAAGGTCATAGAGTAGGGAAGCATTAGCAGTGTGAGGGACAAATGAAAGAGTAGTATGGTTGCAAGGTTTTGAGCAAGGGAGATTGCAGAGATGTGTGGGCACAACATCATGTAGATAACTTTCCGTCATGATAAAGAGTTTAGATTTTATATTACAATGAATGGAAGACTACTGAAGAATTTTTAGGGCAGAAGGTAGTGTTAAAATGTGCATAATTTAATACTGTCCCCCAAACGCTTGCTGTTCTCACCAGGTCTAAGGCAATACACAGAAATTAAGGATCATGTCTCAATTTTCAGTATCTACTGGTCTCAAGGCCCAGTGTAATCCTATTGCTCAGATCTTTCTAATTCTAAGAGAAGAGAGAAGCAAGATGCTATCTTACTAGAAAGTGTGACCACTATTTACAAGGTATGTTCAAAAATTACAATGAAATTATTGCAGTTAGAGTTGTTGCCATTAATTCCCCTCAAAATATACAGTACATCCCCACGAAGTCATGGTTCAGAATTCACAGGCTCAGTTATTCACAAATTTTTCCTTTGAAACTGATTGTACACAGAAACCCCTGCAATTTTGCAGAAACCACAAATGTTCTCTGTATTTGTTTTTTTGGCAGGAAGTTTTCAAGTAGCCAATCCAAGAGCATTATGCAGTTCTCTTGCTGTTGATTGGCAGCTCATCTGTAACCCATCTCTGGCTGATGCATCAACATTATTATAATAAGGGGTTTTCATATAACAGCTTGCTGTACCGGGCATAGCTATCTCCATTGGCTTTAATTTTGTTCTTCTTAAAGCCCTAAGATGCCACCATAAAGCCCTGTACCTTCTAAGATTTTATTAATACATTATTTTATGAAATTAAGTTACATAGCTGTAAGAGACATAGCATATCTAGGGTTTAAACTATAAAAATAGGCATTTACAGGCATTTTTCCGACCATATCTGATTTGCTTTTTTTTTACTATTTGTGGGTGCTCTGGGAATGTATCCCCTTCAAATTTCAGGGGTCCACTCCCCAAATACTGTGCATTAATCACACAGTTCTTGGTACTTCCTGCAGCAGTTCTGAAATTCCCCTTTCATGAATGTCCTTGTGAATTATAAATGTTAAGTGGAAAAAACTATACACATAAGTTTAAATATTGCATGGTTTCTTTTACATGAAAACCCGTTATAATAAAGAACAAAATAAAAGATAGATAATAAGAAGTAGAAAGAGAGATCTTTCTCAAATAGGAAGGGAATCAAGAGATGAAGTGGGGCATGGAGGAGAGCAAGGAGATTAACAGAGGAATTAAGATATGTTATGAACATGTACAGGACTAAATCCACCCAAGGAGTCTAAATATTGTGTACTGCAAAGATGCACTAGTAAAAATAAATTTTAAAACCTATGGTGAATGCCACTGCCATCGGGCTTCAAAAACATTCATTGGGTCTGGCACTATCAACTGGCTGGGTCTGAGAGATTCCAAAAGATGAAATAGAGTTTAACTCACCCTTTATATAGTAGATTTGGTGACTCTTATTTTGGACAAAGAATAATCAGGACCCATCAGAAAGAGGTGCAAGAAGGGTTCATTAGACAGAGATTAGGACCAGCTTAAGAGTGAAGTGCAGGCACTCAAAGAAATGAGACTCAATACAGTATGGAAATGGGAATGTTTATACTTTCCTTTAGATGGTGAAACTACTGGGGAAAACAGTGTCCACCTCTTCCTCCCTTCCCACAGGCATTGGTGGATTTGTTTGTTTGTTTGTTTGTTTTGAGAGGTAATTTAAACATTCTCTGGATTTGGTGAGGCTTTTCCTTTATCTTAGGTGTAAGATCCAGTTCCTTACTTTTTTAATGGAGCCAATTTATGGTCTTTTAGTAATAGATTTTGTAGGAAAGGAGTGTAAATCAAACCAAAGGAATGTTGACAGGAGTTGTCTTCCTCATTGATCAGGCTCCTGCTTCTCACCTTCTTAATTGAGCCGATTTATGTATGAGCCTTTAGTGCTGGGTCCCCATGGGTGACTTTGACTGAGTTCTTAAAGTTGCAGTCTTCTTGAAGTATAGTTTTTAGTTATGATTTCCTTGCCTCCTTTCTGCCTATCTCTTATTTCTTCTATCCTACTCCAGCACTTTTCAACTTCTAACTTTCTATCAAAGCCAAAAGGACCATGAAAAGTAAACCTTTTTTAGTTCATTCAGGACGTTGAGGGAGCCACAACAGCACAACTAAAGACACTCATGAAAGACAACTTCTAGCACTGCCTCCAAAAGTGGCAAGAATGCTGATATAATTGTTTGAAGTGAAGTGGAGTGTTTTAATGGGGATTAGTAGCAATAGATATTTTACTGTAATATGCTTTTGAAAGTTTAAATATTAACTGTATTTTTGATCACACCAAATACAGTGGAAAATCAATTAATACAGTTTGGTGGGTTTTTCTTAGAATGGTGGGTTAATTATCAGAGAGCTTTGAATTTATTGATAGCCTACGAGAGCAAATTTAACTTTCCAAATAGTCATAATTCATAGTTTACATAAACAAATGCATCTTCTATACATAATTATACTTTTAAGTTTTGTGACTAGCAACCTGGTGGTAAAATATTATACTCCTTGGAGATGGCAAAAAAAATCATTGTAGTTAGGTAATAAATATTAAAGAAAAAAATAGAGCATGTATAGATTTAAACTCAGTAAAACTTTTAGCCTTCTTAGTACTTCTTTTCCATCCTCCTCTTACCAAAAAGGGCAGCTTCAATAACACTCAAGTATCTTGTTAATAAAATTGTTCTCTTCTCCAATCTCCTGTAATTATATTTCTTAGTAAGAATTAACCAAATAACTTAAACTTTATGGTTCTCAATTTCCTCTAATTACCTGATTTCATTTACATTAAGTAGTGATAGTAATGTAGGAGAAATATAACTCGCAACCAGCTAGATGTCAGAAGCGCCAAGTGCATGTCCCCAGAAATCAAAGAATGAATTCCAAAGGACAGAGGTTAAGAGTAGGAAAGGTTCATTGGGGAATAGGAATAGCTCCTGAGAGACAGGAAGGACCTCAAGTGGGTTGCCACTGAAGCCCTTTGTCGGGGGCAATTTATACAGCAAAATCACTATGTGGGTACAACGTGAATCAAACAACAATCAGCCTGTAAGATTACCAGTATATATGACTGACATCATTAACTTTGGCTTATCTGTGACTTCCAAAACAGGAACACTGTGGGAA
>RJWT010054399.1:0-10288 GCA_004365215.1 Cuniculus paca
GAAAGGTAAGTAAGAAGGGAACATGAAAACAAGGAAGGAAGGAAGGAAGGACAAAAAGGAGAAAGAAAAAGAGAAAGCAGGAAAGGAAGGGTTTCTAGTCCACAGATAGATTCATTGTGGAAAAGGGGCCGTGAATTATAGAATTATAGAAATGCAAATACAAAAATCATGTAAGCTGCTAAAACCCAGGAATTGTCTTTTCATCACCTTTCCTTGGGGTAACGGCTCTGAAAACAGGATTCTAAATATTTTTTGAAGAAAAACAAAACAAAACAAAACCAAAAAAACAAACAAACAAAAAACCCCAGAAGCTTGCATTAGGGTCTCATAGAAGCATTGACAGACAGAGAATCTGAAAGTATCTCTGTGTCATGGTTTCTTTTCATTCTCTCCAAGAGTAGGAGAATGAGTCTCATTTAGGTGGCCCTGGGCTCTGTCACACAAACATAGACAACAAGGTTAGGCTCCCCCTTATTTGAAATGCCTGTTTGAGGTTCTCTCCATCCTCGTGACTATGTGGTCCTGCCGGTTGTAATGCAGCCCTGCTCCCTCACACTCTGAGATGTGCCAATGGTCTATTCCAACGGCACTGTGAAATGTGAATGCTTACACGGGAAAACTGCCCTGAAGAGGAAAAAGAGTTCATTGTGCACAAAGAGAATCAAACAGAAATTTGGAAAAACAACCTGAAAAAATTATAGGTTGCCTTGAAAACACTTCCTTCCTCTAGCCTTGCCTGGGAAACCAGAAGCCAATGTCTTCCAAACTGAAAAATCTGTCCAGCTTAGGTTAAACCGGCTTCCTTCTGTTCCCCAAAGCGGATGATGATCATATTGGACTATTCTCACCAAGAGTCTGTTCGGAACAGCCTGGCCAATGTAAAATCTAAAAACATTTCACTCTCAGAGTGCTATGTATAAAATGCCACTCCTAAAATGCAGTCCAGATAAGGCAAATGGAATCTGCAGCTTTACTTCATCTTCTTCTAGGAAGAAAATCTGGCACAGATGACTCCATAGTCTGTTTTTTGGGAAACACTTAACTTTAGTTTTTAAGAATTAGTAAAAAAAAATATTATTTAGGGTGCAAACTGAAGGAGTTTTAGAACAAGCCATCTTAGTGTTACAATAGTATTCTTCTAATGCAGCAGAGATGAGTCACAGGGTAGGAACTGGTAAATATAGCATCCACATTTTGCTAGGAGGAGCCAAAAGATTCTCAGAAAGCCAGCCAAGTCTGCTGGTGCAGGGCGGTTCTCTTCACCTGACTTTGCTCAATAGAGTACAAAAGAACTCCTGGCTTGGCGGGTTCTGAGAGAAAGCAGAGCCAACCTCTTCCAAAATGAAATAAGCTCCAGGCAAGGGAGTATATTTAACTCAGGAAAGCAGAATGACAAAGCTGCAAGGATCCTGAAATCAGAACTCAGATACTCCCATATTTGATTTTTCCTTCACTTCACTGGCTGCGCATTCACCATCTGAATCTTCCAGTTGTTGGAGATGGATGTAAGTGCAAACACGCTTCCTCTCAAGGAACTCACTGCTACAGTGAGCTAGTGTGACAGCAAAATACTTTCTCCTCAGCATTCCGACTCTAAAGGCTACATGTTTACAAGGCAATGAACCTAGTAATAATATCATCCTATGATCAAGTCACAGTGCCCTCTCCCTGAGAAGAGGACAGGATAGGCTAGTGACTATAACCATTAGAGAAAGGGCACAAAAAGTACAAGTTTGGTGGGGGGTTGTACTTCCCCCCGCCAAGTGATACATGCAAAGGAAGACAGCAGAATGCTCCAACCTCTCTATGTATCGGTTTCCTGGTCTGTGAAATGCCTTCATTTGTCTCACATGTTTACTGAGCTTCCACCATTTATGCAAAGCTATACACGAGGGGTTAGGATTCAAGAGGATACAAGAAACACCCCAAGTTCACATTCGCTCCCTGCCAATTCCAAACCTTGATGATGGCTCCAAGTCCTCAGCTTCCTTTTCCTCTGCTTCAGAAGAAATTCAACATGCCTCTCTCACCGTATCACATCATGGCATCATGCTGAGTGGTTCTCCCAGAAGTCTCTCTCAAACTTGAGCCTGATTTGGAGTTGATTTGCTCCTCTTTTAAAATATACCTCCTCCTCTAGAATCTTAAGCTTACCAGTGATAGAGTCACTCTTACCAGACTTTATTCAGTTTCCTCTGAATCTGCTTTGCAACCAGCCCTCACTTTGTGGACTTCTGTGTCTGTGTTTATTTACATCACCCAATTTTATCAAGTGTCATGTCAGATTGGTTTAGCCAGAATCCCCTACCATCAGCATTTGATTAATTTCCTCATCCCTTACATTTCCCAGGTAATGTCTGATCATTCTAATCTGCCTTTGGCAGGAATCCTCCTGGGCCAGTTGGCAAAAATTACTCCACCTTCATGGTAACTTTCTATCTACAAAGCACCCTGTTCTGATCCTTGGCTATAAATTGCCACTTCTTGTATATAGGATTTAGAGCAGATCTACCCCGAGATCTCTTTCTGCATACTGCAATAGCTCTAAATAAAATGTGTTTCACTGCTTTTAAATACTGCCCAGTTCTGGTTTTCTTTGATGCCAGTCATCGAAACCTGTGCACGTATTACTCCAATCATCTTATGAAATCTGACCTCAAGCAGAGACTAGCTGTGGAAAGGAAGTAGTGTTTTGGAGGGTAAGGGAGGTGAAAGAAGATAACTGCAGCAAGAAGGTGTTACTTATGTGCTGTAAGAGAAGGCAGTGGATACATCAAAGATCTAGCCTCCAGACTAGGAAAGACAATTGAGGGAGGGACTAACAGCCTGTGCCAGTAGTAGCTCTCACAAGTGCTGCGTAGCAATGGTGGCTACATGGAGTGACACAAAAACAAAGTCATGGCTATGTCACAGCAATTTATTCTTTCTAGAAGTATATTCACCCCACAAGTAGAAAATTTGTTTTACAGTCTTATTCAGTCATTGAACTGTCATTGGCATAGCTCAGTCAAGTTACCTAAGTTTCCCTATTGACATCTGAGCTTTAAAATATTCAAGATTCTTCAAAGTTCATTTGGAAAGCCTGAGAAGATTGTAATTAAGCATATAAAATGGCAGTATTTTGCCACTGCAAAAATCAAACTATAATTTTTTTACAATGCAAAGGAGAATAGTATAATGCAGACATGCATAATACTCTATTTCATTTCATCTGACAAAATGAATACATTATACCATCCAGACATGCAGTTGAAACATTTCCCCAAGTATTCTTTAAACACAATGCACAAGATTGCAATGGCATCGTGACTGATAAAAGTGACAAAGACGCTGTTAATTAAGAGAATACAAAGCAACGGCATGAATTATTTATGCCAATAATATTTGTAACCATACAAATTATATATTGATGTTATATTGAAGTGTTTAGTATTTCAGCCAACACAGATCACATAATGCTTCCTCATCTCCATATTTAATTTCCTTGGATAGCTTTAATTCAGTGTTACCACTTAAAACAGAACCATAAAAAAATCAATTATTTTTGGTTGTCTCAAAATGTAATTTTTCCATTAGCATGAAAGAGTTACCCTTCAAACCATGGCCACGGTTGATGTCTTTCAGAACTTTCTATAGGAAAGGCCACTGACATGGCCTACGCTAGGAAGATTGGAGTGCCACATTCCTCCACCCTCAGAGAGAAGGTGGCATGCGACAATCACCGGAGAAATCATCTTTTCTTACTCCTGCATAAAGGACAGAATGAAAAAATTCTGTGGTAGGGGTGGCTAAGGCAATTCTTCTATGCCAAAAATCATGAAGATTTTCCTTTGTTACTTTACGAAAAGTTTCAGAGAGCTTCAGAAATAATAAGAAGCTTTTTACTTCCCCTTTCATCTATGAGGAGTTACAATGACCTTCACGATTCCTTCATCTCCACAGAAAATATAAACTGTACAGACACAACTGCACACACATAGTCACACAAGCACACATATCCTCACATCCATACTCAGTTTGAAGAGTTCAATTCTTGACTGGAAACATAACTGTTTTTTCCATTTGTGACCTCATCTTTGCAGGTTTAGAAGGAGCTACTGTAATTGCCACTGTGGGCTACACAACCACCAAGCTGTAAATTGCTAAAAGGTTGGGGTCCCATGGACCATTACAGTACTCATAGAGCATCCACTGTTACTTAAAGTGCTGCGTGACTGAATTGCAGTGGATTCTTAATACCCGAAAGACCTACTTAGAAAAGGCTAGAAGGTAGTACTACATATTGCTCAGTGAAATCAGCGTCCCTGTTCACACAAAAATGGACTATATATGGAATGCCACAATGAGTGTCTAGCAATGAGGAGGGAAGATGCCAAAGAGAATAGGCCTAGTAGCTTCTCCAAAATTACCCATTTCCATAGTGAGACATCCCTACCTAAATATCACAGCAGCATTCTAAATCATGCCTAAAGTAAAACTCATTTCTAGTCTCCAGCCGTCTTCCTAAAGCTTTCTCTATGCACTTCCATGCGTTGACTCACAGGGGTATTCCTGAAATACCCCTCCCAATCTTGCTAACACCTCTCTCACCTCTGCCTACTAATCCCTCTCCTGACAAGTGCAGTGCTAATAGCATGGAATTGGATTTTTAATCCTGTCGCTACTACTGTCTATGTGGGTGATCTTAGGGAAGTTACTTCACACTCATTGCTTCAGTTTCTACATCTATATAAGAGGGATAATAAAAGTTTTTGCTTCGCAGACCTGTCATGAAGATTAAATGAGCTAACAGATATAAAAGGTTGATTGTATAGAGTCTGACACATTATAGGTGGATTTTAAATGCTAATCATCAGTTCTTGTTATTTTATCCCACAACTGTATGCCGCAAGTGGACTCATTTGTCTGTCTTACCATCTCTGCTACTAAGCTAAACTCAGGGAATACTTCTCCCTCACACCACATTCACCGAGCACCGCACCTGACGAGCACAGGGTAGTGACTCACTGCTTGGGGCAGGCAGACATTATCAGGTTCTGGATAACCCTCAAAACAGACATCTTCACTGTGCCTGGTTTCAAAATCTCAGCATCCAAATTCTCTAACAATTCTGCTTCTAAATGTGTATCCTTCATACCTACGTTGCCAACTTGAATAGTTTTGCCATCTACACATCCCTTGTATTTTTTGCATTATTCTCAGACTACTTCTTTCTTCTTCATTCTTTTATGCTGTTGTCTAAATAATCTAAGAGTCAACTAGATTATTTTTAAAAAGAAAATAATTATTGGCTTTACTCCAGGATCATCAACATCAGGTTCAAGCTCCTTTCTTCTCTTTCTCTCTCTATATATATCTCTATATCTCTCTCCCCCTTTCTCTCTCTCTCCTCCCTGTGTATTCAAGGAACTCACTATAGAGCCCAAAGTGGCCATAATCTCAAGAGGATCCTCCTTCCTCAGCCTCCTGCGTGCAAGAATCGCAGTTATGCACCACCATGCCTGGCTCAAGCTCTTTTTTTCCTTTTTGCCTGCCACTGAGACTCTTTTACAAGAAGATGCTGACTAAATTCTCAACACCATTTTCCATGACCTGCCCAGAATACACCCTTTAACTAATGTGGCATTTCCTGCCTCCAAGCCCGTGCTTAGCCTGGGCCTTCACCCTGGAACATTCGGGTACATTTGTTAAAAATGTAACATTCTTCAAAACAAAACTAAATATCATTTCTTCTATAAAGGTTTCTTTTCATTTCAAAATTATTCTCTACCCTTCAAAAGTCTCAAAGCATTCTTTGTAGGAAAGTTATTTTTATTTTCGAGTACTTGTGACTATCCTGATTTTAGTTATTTATACATACTAAGTTCTTAGAAGAAAGATACATTTCATGTGTACAAGAACATGTCCAAACCAGTGTTCCACAACCTACTGTACATATTATTTAAATTGAGTTAAAAATTAATTGACATCTAAGATGCTAGGACTCATCTGCTTACCAGCAAATTTAAATTTATTTTAGTTAATTATGGCCCAATTAAGTTTCTTTCTCAAATTACCCTGGAGTGTCAGACACTTGCCTGAGTCCCACTAATATAAGCCTCAAACTCTCCATTATATATTTTAAAGCATCTTGTACACAACAGGCACTGAAAATATTTATTGAGTTTAATTGTTGAACTATTTCCTTTTGGAAAGTTCTGAAAATTGGACCAAAATAAGAGATGCACATAATAACTACTGCTTTAAGATAGCAAAGATACTGTATGATGACAAGAAGAGAAAAGAAAAGACAAGCTAGTTCCCTTTTCCAGTGTCTGGTCACCACACAAGCAGATGCATCACTTACAGAATGTCCCTGATTTCCCTCCATCCTACACTCCTGGACTTTGGTGTTGAAATTATCGAAGTCCTCCTGTTGGGGGTTTGTAGGCCAAGGCATGGGTACTACAGGTTTCACTAATAGAAAGGACAAATGCAAGGTTGACATCTGGGGAAGTCCCCCACCTAGAAGCCAGGTCTTCCTCTCCATCTCAGTCACCAGTTAGAGCTCTTTTGCTCTGAGCCACTGAGGGTTCTTTTTTAGCTGGCATCCTATTCATGCAGAAAGTTGTAGAACCATAAAGGGCAATCTTTGAAGTGCCACTCCTGGGATAAAGTGGAGGAAGTCAGATGATTTTTTTTTTTTTGGGTAGACTGTTGTACTCAACCAATCTTTGGTAAGGTGTCATTACTTCACCATGTTAGCTTAGTCTCAAACTATGAGCTACTGGGTAAGAGAAGTACCCAGTGGTGGTAAATGTTTTAGCAAGTGGCTTTCTAAGGGGAACATCCCTAGTGCTTTTCAGTTTTGATAGTGTAAACACAGATTGCCCTTGACATTCCTCTATCCCACTCTACACACGTGATATTGAAACCACCAAAGTCTTTCTGCTGAAGCCTTTAGGGCATATGTGGGTACCAAGGACCAATATGAAACTACCAATATGCTGTCAATAAACTCAGAGTTGGAAGAGATGTAATTAATCAGCTTGACACATTACAAACTGGCTCTAGAACACCTTTCCACCACTTCCCTACAGCAGTATCAAAGTCAGCAAATAATTATCAAATGACCTACATCAGCAAGAGAATCTCCTTCAGCACAGACTTGCTACGAAGTTCTATTTTTATTATGGAAGGCAGAATGGATACTACACATACTTGAATTCCAAGGGAAGAGGAAGTTTGAAGTGAGAGCCCACTGAGAATTAATATCAAAATTCTAAGCCATCTGCTTTGATCTACACAGTCTAAGAATGTACAAATCTTGATGACGTAAATTGGCTAGGTATTCTGAAACTTGAAATACAGCTAGACTACAATATGTTGTAACCTTGTTGTAGGATATAGACACACATTTCTAGCCAATCAAATATAAACAGAAGTGACACGCAACACTTCTAGTCTTGTCCAATTATATCGTTACTGTGGTTCTCTTTACCCATGATCAAATCTTTTTCTTCCTTTGACTTGATCCAGACCAGCACAGACAGATTCCTATTGGGGATCAAGTATACTCTCGGAAAGCCTTATAGTTTCCATGCACATGCTAAAGAATTTAAACATCAATATTAGAAATGAAACTTCACATGCTTAATTCACAAAATGCACTCTGTTCATTTTGACTTGGCTACAGTTTGGGCTTTCACTAAGACTTTTTTTCTCTTGTTGTTATTATTTTAAGAGTGACTTTCAAGATAACTACTCTGGATGAGAAATGCAAAGAGAAATGAGAAAAGATTCCAAGGTGCAGAGAACGATGATTCATGCCTTATAAGGTATCTGCTATGGTTTTCTATAGTGTGTTTGCATTTATGCGAATGGACATACACTCAGAAGCTAACTGCACTAGCTTGTTTTCTGTTGCTAATAACACAGTGCCACAGCCTGGGTAAGTTATTAAAAAAGAAAAGAAGTTTATTTTGGAGGTTCAAGCTCAACCAAAGGGCCACATTTGGTGATGGTCTTGTTGTCAGAGTCCCCAACTGCTACAAGGAATTACTTAGAAAAAGATAAGGAGCGTGCATGTCTGTGTGTATATGTGACTCTTCTGGTCTCTCCCTCTTCATACATAGTCACCAGATTCAATATAGGGGCTCCATCCTGATAGATTTTCTAATGCTAATCACCTCCCAAAGGCACTAGCTCTAAACGTCACACATAGATGAAATTTCTATCCTCTTTATATCTCAAAATGGAGACTGAATTTTAACACATGAAACCTTGGAGAACACATTCAAACTGTATCTTAATACCATAACCCTAAATGACAGTAAAAGTTAATAAAGCAACAATACATACTTTAATTAGGCCTGTCTCATGTTCCTAAGTCCTAAGTCTCTATCAAATATTTTACAAAGTCATAATATGAATGTTACTATGTTATATTTAAAAATCAATTTATATTTTTTACAGAATTGTGAGAAAACAACAGTAACCCATGGAGTCTACTGGCTCATTTTAAATGTGTCCCATTTTGCAGTATATTAAAGGTTTACACTCTATTAAATATATAATTATGTGCTATATAATGTTATGATAACATTATAATATATTATATTTGCACTGCATTGAAGTTATTTTTATAACCTGCCTCATCTACAATACTATCTCTTCAGTGTTCTGAAGGGTGGTGAAAATTGTAATCCACGTTTAAGTTATCTATAGTTTCTCATAAAATACCATCCTACTGTGGGCAGAAAAATGTATGAGTGAGTAAAAGCATAGGAAAAGTAATTTTCTCAAGATCCATTTGGATCTTCTTTGGTTGTAACCTCGCTTCATAAATGTAATGAGTCATCCCTCTTCCCTTTCAAGTCTACGTGTAGGCTTGGATGGATACTTCTTCTTAAGATGACGGTGCCTGTCATAGTAAACCAGCTCCAAGGAGGGAAGTCTAAAGTCCCTCTTTATAGAGATCAAATTGGAGTGCTGGATCACAGGACTAGGATGACACAGCGATGGCCAAGAGAATTAATGTCATTAGCCCTGATAGCGCCTGCCTCCCTTTTGAACCATCCCCTATTTCCCACTGCATTTTGGTTTAATAACCACAATAGCATCCTCTGTGCTCTAAGAAATTCCCCTACCCCAAAGACGTGCCCTGTCCAGTTGAAAGACCGCCACACACTGGCCACGGAGTCACCACTTAAAAGTCTTTCCATAAATGCAAGCATGTTCGGGGATACAGAGGCTTTGACCCTTGGAGGTACATTTAAGATGACACTATGCAATGGAATCAACTTCCACAGGAGCTGCAACCACCAGGACTTCATCCGGGAAGCCTTATGGGAACCCTGCAGCGGACTGTGTTCGTTTTCCTCAGTTTTAAAAAACCATAAACCTGTAACTTTTTAACTGTGGCCCTGGGATTCTCAGAACTTACCATTTCTGCATGTGCTGCTCAAAACAGAAACAAGAACAAAACCTTATTATTATCTAAAAATGTAAATACAACCTAAAGAATGTGGCCCTGGAATGATGAAGCTATTTTGACAACCAATGGTGAAGCACAGCAACTTTTTGTTTTGTTTTTTCAGGAGGGAAACCACAGTGAGAAAATCCATGAATTAACAACTTGATTTGCTTAAACTTGCAGGAAGAAATCTGAAACATCAATAAAACTTAAATCTCCCTAAAGAGTTGAGCACACATACCCTAAATGCTTGATTTCTTTCCCTCAACTTACAGAACACAAATTTGTATATTGATATAGGTCCTGAGTTTACAGCCCTGTTTTCAACAATGCCTCCTCCTGTGTTTAAGCATCCCAAGGCCTTATGTCCCAGGGGGAGACCATCCAGGTAGCATGCTTCAGCATGCAAGGAAAAGCCTTAGCAAAGGGAAAAATACACAAAAAACACACATGTCTTCATTTTAACCTTCTGTAATTCTCAAGAATTAATTGGGGCTGTTGGGAATTCTCAGTACTAAAAATCAAGATAGAAGCACAGTTGAGTTACTTTAGCTTACCAAAATATAATTTATTGTCAGAATTGTTAATAAACTAAGTCTGTCTCTCTGACTCTCTGTCTGTCTTTCTGTTTGTCTCTCTGTCTCTCTCTCTCTTCCTTTTAGGGACTGGACCAGGGAAGCCCTGGAATTCACTTCCTATGCAGTTCATAGTTATTGGCTAGGTAATAAATAAGCAGCTATCCCCTCTACCGTCATCTAGGACAAGTATCACAGAAGTCAGAAAGAGGGTTAAGGATAGTGACATAGTAGAAGCAATGTTATCATGTGGAACAGA
>RJWT010054400.1:0-10288 GCA_004365215.1 Cuniculus paca
GCCCAATCCAACCACCGCTGTCCTTCCCCACTAGGGATACTGCACGCTGAGGACCAGAGCCGGGCAGCACAGTGGCTCAGGCTGGCCCTGGTGCCCTCAGCAAGGTGAGGCTGGTCTCAGCCTGGCTCAGCACGGGGCCAGGTCGGTCACCTCTGCAAGGTGTGGCCGGGAGGAGCACTGCCCTCCAAGACCTGCCGCCACGATCAGGGAGGAATGGAGCAGGGCAGACACACACAGCAGGGACCCCAACGGGCACCACAGGCTCAGGCTGGTTCAGTTCAGATCGCCAAAGATCGATTTCGGAGAAGGAGCATGCTGTATTCACGAGGAAGTGCTCTCTGCACCAGCTGGGTCTCCCTGAGCCCTGGCACCTGCCCCGGAGGACTGAGCTACACAGGACAACCACACGGCATCACCTGCACCACTCCGGCCAAAGGACAGAGCCAGCAGGGGGCGCGACAGACATTAAGAGCTGCCACCCACCGCCCAGCCCTCCTGTGCCCGTGCCTGCCTCAGGCACCTTGACACGGTCCTCATTAGCCTGGCCAGCACCTCGCTAGATGACCAGTGCATGAGCCCATGCTCTGGGGTGCGGACCCCAGGACCCCACACAGGGGTGGGGCGGGGTTGGTGAGTTCCACCCCCCAGGCAGGGCTGCCAGCTCGGAAGCTGTCACTCATGACGACGTAAGTCACCTCCCCTGCTTGTAGATGCACAACCCCACCATTCTGCCTGCCAGGCTGCAGGGCCCAGGCTCCCGAGCGGTGCCAGCCCCCCAAACCTTGCGCAGCCCCATCAGGACCAAGGCAAGAGGAGGAAGCGCCACTTGCGCCGCTGTGGACAGCGCAGCTTAGCTTCCGCCAGACAGAAGGAAGCAGCCGGGACATCCCATGAGCCAATGAACACTAAGGGGACCTCAAGGGCTGGATCTGTGGGGCCATCCGGATTCCAGGGCGTGGCCCTGCCCGGCTGGGGTTCTTCCTGACAGAGAACTAGGTACAGCCCCAACAGCAAGCTGACCGGAACTGGCCCTGGCGCGCAGCCCTGCTGCATCGAACTGGCCACACGCTTGCGCTCCCTGGGCGCCCGGCTCTGAGGTCACACAGAGCGGCGGGCAGAGAAGCACGGAGGTGCCCTTGACGTTGGACAAGAACGGGACTCCAAGGAGGTCAGGCGGCTCCCAGACAGACAAGTCCTGCGCGAGCTCAAGGCTAGGGAGGTCGCTGGGCTGCAAAAAGTGCCCAGCAGCCAGGCCCCCCACCCAGAGTACCTGCACCCCTGGGTGCCCACGAACTCGAGCTCGCTCCTGGTACTAGCACGGGGTTTCCATGGCGCTTTCCCTGGGGTTTATGAAGACAGACACACAACTCGGCCTGTGGAGCCCACAGGCATCCTCATCGTCACCTCACAAGGGACCTCACCTCCCGGGAGCTCTCCCTGTCCCGGCAGCCTCCCCGTCCCTGCCACCTGTCTTCACCCGGGAGCAACTTCACCTGGCGGACACCGTCAATGCCACCGTGCGTCACGCCTGCTCGTGTGTCTGTCTTCTTCCCTGTGAGCCGAGGACCAGGGTGTCCGAGGAAGAACCACTGGGGATTCGTTCTTCACCTGGATGGTTACTTCGGCTGTTTCCAGGTAGGGGTTACCGCACGTAAAGCCACTGTATGAGCATTCAGGTGCTGCGTGTGTGCATGTGTGTGTGCGCCTGTGGGTGCATGTGTGTACACGTGTGTGGGAACACTTTCACCTCCTTGGGAAACAGCATCCCCCAGGAGCGGAACTGGTAACTGCCCAGTGTTTTCCCCCGTGGCCACAGCATCTGCCTCCCCACCCACAGTGTACACAGGTTCCAGGGGCTCCGTGTCCTCTTTGCTCCTGTCACCGTTGGTCCTCTTCATTTCAGCTAGTGATGAGTACAAGGCAGAGCCCTGCTATGGTTTTATTTTTAGTTTTCGTGATGACCAGTGATGCTGATTTTTTCCACCTACTCACTATGCAGTTTCCTTCACGAAACCTCTACCTGAGACTTCTATCCATCTCTAAGAGTCAGCCATTGGTTTCGTTCTTACTGAATTTTAGGAGTTCTTTTACATAAGGTGGACCAAGCGCTTGGCCATGTAGGTTTTGATTCCCCTCCCCTGCTGTCTCCAGTGTGATAATTCATTTTCTTCACACATCTTGGTAAGCATTCATTTATAATTTCATGATTCCTGGTTTATCAAAATTTTCTTTCATACTGTCCTAAATTCTACCTACAAAATCCTGTTTTACTTAAAAATCTTTTCTCTTGCATTTTCTTCTAAGAGCTGTACACTTTCAGTGTTTATGTTTGGGCCTCTGGTTCATCTCAAATTAACTATGTATATGGAGTGAGGTAAGGGTTCACTTTTTCCCACAGCCACAGCCAAGTGTTCCAAGATAACTTGTCAAAAACTTTTTTTTTCCCACTAGATTTCTAGGATATATTGGGCAAAATCCAAGTGTCCACACGTGAATCTATTTTGGAGCCCTCTACTGTATTCTATTCCACCAATTCGTTTATCCATTGATCCTTATGTAAATACCACTGTTCTATTTTAGTTTATAGAAAGTCTTGAGATCAGGTGGTATAAATCCTGTAGCCATATTCTTTTCAAGACTGTTTACACTACTTTAAGGCCTCTTGCATTTTTACATAAACTTTAGATAATCACTTTTATCAATTTTTGAAAAACAAAAAGTGTGCTGAGCTCAGGACAGAAAGTGTATTTGTGGTTTGTAGAGAACTTCTAATCTACCAATCCATGAACATAGTATACCCACTTCCACTTATTTAGGTCCCAGATTTCTCTAAGTAATATTTGTAGTTTTATCCTGAAGGTTTTAGGAACTATTGGCTCTTTTTACAGGGCTTTTCCCCCTTGCCTCCTTTACTCTTCTTCTGGAACACAAAACACATTTATTTTAGAGTACTTGATCCTGCTTGGCATGTATGTGACTCCATTCTGATTTTTATTTGTTTATGTTATGGTATGTTATTGAAGGCTGAACTCAGGATCTTCCCACTGAGCTACATCCCCAGCTGCTTTTTAAGTTTTTGTTTTGAGACAAGGTTTTGCTAACTCACTAAGTTGCCTAGGCTGGTTTTGAATTTGTGATCCTCCTGCCTCAGCCTCCCTGAAAGCTGGGATTAGAGGCGTGCGCCACCATGCCCAGTCGAGGCTCTTTTCAGTTTCTCTAATGTGCCTCTCCGTTATTCGAAGTGTGTAACTCCCACAGTGCTACCGTCAAGCTGAATGACTGCTTCTGACATCTGCAGATCTCAACCGAGCTGATCCCGTGATTGCTCATTTCAGACAGCACACATTTCACCCCTCAAATTTCCTCTGATGATTTTTAAATCATGTGTATTTCTCTGCTATGTCTCCCCATCTGTTCATCTGTCCTATTTTCTTCTAAGTCCTTGCCATATTTATAAATCTGCTGTGATGGTTAATTTTCTGTGTCAAGCAGCTGGGCCAAGGGATGCCCAGATAACTGGCAAACACTACTTCTGGGGCGGCCTGTGAGTGTTTCTAGAGGGATAGTTGGAAAGGGTAGAGTGGCCAGTGGAGCCCGTGCTGTCCGGTGTGGGCAGGTCGCATTTGGCCCACCCAAAGTGGCAGGGGGAGGGCAGATGTTCTCTCTCTCTCTCCTGGAGTTGGGACGGTCATTTCCTCCTGCCCTGGACACTGGAACTCCTTGTTCTTGGGTCACTGGATTCCAGGACTTCCACCAGCACCCTGACCCCTATTCCCACCAGATCTCAGATCTCTGCCCTTGGGCTGGGAGTGACGGCGCTGCCCCTGGGTTCTCAGGCCTGAGCACTCAGGCTGACTCACACCACCGACTTTTCTGGGGCTCCCACTCATGGGCAGCACAGCCTGGGGCTCTCGGGCTTCCCCGAAACACAAGCCAGTTCCCGTAACAAATTCCCTCTTCCGTATCTATACGTGGCCTCCTGGACCTGTTTCCCTGGAGAACCCTGACCGCGACCGCTGCTAATGACCACATCTGGGTCATCTTAAGGACAGCGTCAGTGGACTGTTTCTTCCCGAGCATGACTCACTTTCTCCTGTTTCTTAGCAAGTTGGATGATTTTTTTTTTATTGGTACTGGAGCTGAAATGACTGCTGTAATATCTTGCTGGAAACCTCAGGGTCTCTCCCTGGGCGGGCTGAACAGGCAGCAAAGGGCAGGGAGGGTCTCATGTGCAGACTGGGGCTCCTGCACCCCAACTTTTCCACTCTAACCTTCAGGCAGTTCTACCCACCCCGAGTTTGGACCTGGAATCTTCCCTGTACCCCCAGGGACCAAAGGCTTGTTCCCAGGTAGTGGTGTAAAGTTCGTACGGTAGGGTCCAGGGTAATGAAGCGGGATCCCCCTTTCTCCTCTACTCATTTCCCAACTGCCTTGAGGAAGCCAGCTGGCCATATGCTCCTGCCTAGGTAACCTGTGCCACCACAGGCCACAAAGGACCAGTGGCCATGGACTGAAATCTCTGACACCATAAGTCGATGTAAACCTTTCCTGCTTTTACACTGACTCACGTACTTTGATGCAGTAATGGGAAGCTAACATGCCCATGAAACCCACGCTTTCTGCACAGTGGGGAAGGACCTGCTCACAGGAGCAACCACAGAAACCAGCGTCCCATCCATGTAAATGCATCCCTCACTGAGAGACTCGCTCTGGTTTCTCTCAGCATTGATGACTCTCCAGTGCCTCCAAATGTTTTTCTAAATAATTTTCAAGTTTTGTCACCTCTTGTCGTAGAGCATCAGTCTGACCTCACTACTGTGTTGCTACCAGGGGTCTGACCTTAGATACTGTCTCTATAGTCCTTGAACAGGTCCATTCTGCACCAAGATAAACTGAGGCATAGAGAGGTACGGTGGCCTGTGAGTCACCATAGTACCAAGAGCCTCCTTCCTCCCACAGGGAGCTCCCTGGGAACAGATCCACAAAGTCGGGGGCCGTGACACACCCATCCCACAGGCCTGAGGCTCAGACACCTCTGCCCGCATCTCCTGGGCCCCGGGGCTCGGAGTGTGGGCACCACCTGCAGGAGCAAGGGCAGCACATTCTGCTGAGGCCACGGTGCCACTCCTCCAGCTGCAGCATCACTAGCCACACCTGCAGGGAGCTGGCGGGCACTTCCACTTCCTGCCTGCGATGCCCCTTGTTTGCCGCCTCTCCAACCCGCCCCACAAGCCAGGCGAGCATGTGGTCTCTGCTGAGGCGCCACTGCCCAGAGCGCTCTGACCACTGTCTCATCCAGGCCGGCGAACGCTGAGAGAGGCCTCTCCCTGTCACTGCAGATCATAAACCCACATCATACGCGCATCCCAAATTACAGGACAGGGGAGAAAGGAGCGGCCAAGAAGTGCTTTTAAAAACAAAACAAATCATGGAAGTAAAATGAAATGTATTCGTTAAAAAGAACAGACGTTCATAAGATAAACTCGGCAATTAAAAAACAAGGCCGAAGGACCTGACCGAGCTCATCTATGTTTATTCTAAGGCAAATCCTGCACCAGAAACCTGCTGGGTCCTCGGGCACCAAGATGACAAAGGTCCTACATGCTCATAGCCTGGATGGGAGGCTGGCCGGTCAGCAGGCGCCCAGGTCCTCCGTCCACACAGCTCTCAGGAGAGGGACACAGCCAGAAGCGACACTGCCTCGTGGAGTTTGTTTGGGGGGAGTGACAAGCTCTGGCTCCTCAGTGCCTTCCCTGGGGTCGGCACTAGTGGGGACATTCCGCTGTGACCCCACTCCTTCCCGTGAAGGCGTCACCTCCAAACAGGAGATTCCTAACCAGGATGTCACCCCCACAAGATCTGGCCAACCTGGGATGACGATGACAAGCTTATGACGCAACCAGCTGGGCCCCACGGTGCAGGGGGACGCTGGCTGCCCTCTTCTCATGAGACACAGCTTAACAAGGGTCCAGCTGAGACCAGAAGCCCAGACGGCCCTGCACGAGATTCCACGCAGCAGCCCAGACCACCTGTCCACCCTGCCCCAACCCTGCCAAGCGCCAGGCCTCTGGACGCCCGCAGGACCGTTCCACCGCTCTCCACTTGGCCTTCCGGGTTTTCTGACCACATCCGATCTTCTCAAATTCGTCTTTCAGGTAGACAGATGTCCCTGCCACTAGAGCTGGACGGGCATGGAGGGTCTCTGTCACCTCCAGCACCTGATGCTCACTTGCCGCAGGCAAGGAGAGGCAGCTAGGTGAACTGGAAGCAGATCCTCAGCCCTAACAGCTTCCAGCTCAGCAACTCTGGGTGGGCAACCTAAGCCTCAGTTTCCCCAGCTGCAAAGGGAAAACAAGATTTGCAAGGATCTGCTGTCCATCAGGGATCAGCACGGGCCTGGCACACGGAACGTGCTCAGTTAGCAGTGGCCACGGCCCCTCAACCTGGGGGTGGACACAGTCAGTGAGATGATACTACCTCAGGGCCCAACTCAAGAAGCAACGCTGAGCAGGGTGTGGCGGTGCACACCCGTAATCCCAGCACTTGGGAGGCTGAAGCAGGAGGATCACCACAACAGCGAGTCCAGCCTGGGCTACTTAGTGAATCCAGGCCAGCCTGGACTAGGGCCAGTGAGACCCTGTATCAAAAGGCCAGGAAAAAAAAAGCAACACTAAAAATGATGATTTTTGGCGAGAGAGAGGCCCAGTGAGTTCGGAGCTCCCCTGCAGGTGGCCGCTCTGACTGATGCTAAATCCTGACAATTATTTCACTCCTCACCATCACCTTCGACTCTCCCTCCCCAGACTGTGGGCCAGAGAAGCCCCCAGCCCCTGTCGGCCGCTTCGAGGGGCAGCTGTTTAGACGGGCTGCGCTCCCTGCCCAGGAAAACAACCTAGCAACAGCAGGCAACCTCTGCCTCTGGCTGCGGGCACGCCTGGGTGTTTATGGGGGACATAAAACATCGCCGCTGTCAGGCCGGGATGCACCGTGGCGCGGTGCCCCGCCCTCTGCACTGGTTACCAAGCAACCGGAACCGACACTTCCTGGCCTCGGACCGCGCCAGGCTACTGGTCAAGGGGCGACGGATGCCGTGTGGCTGTGTGTGGGACAGACAGACAGCCATCCCTGTCCCCAGCAGCGCTGGCCACAGCCTATGAGAGGGAGCCACTGGCCCTGCAGGTGGGGGCAGGCAGGGAGGGCAGCTCACCACCCCATGTTGTAAGGCCAAATCAGGCCAGGCTTGCCTGGATGCGAACTCCCCAAGGGAGCCCAGTTCCGAGGCGCTGTGCCCTCCGCATGGCAGAAGCTCCCTTCTAGGAATTACTGCCCAGTGGCTGAAGAACCTCTTGCCACCTAAAACCACACAGGAGCCAAAGGGGAACCATGCCTGGGCCAGGTCACAAGGGCTCAGGGCCTGCAACGGCCCTGACTTTCACTTCCTCCCCGGCCACACGAAGCATGCTGTGTGGCCCCAGCAGCTGCTGCCCTCTCTGAGCCTTACTTTCTGCAGTGCTGCGAGGGCTGTGGATGGGGAGTGGGCCGGGCCTGGCCAGTGGTGCGAGGCGGTGGACAGCACAGGCGGCAGCCGCCTCTCAGGCCCTACAGCACAAGGTCTGTGACTGTCCTCAGCACCGTGTCACCCCAGCACTTCCTCCTCCTAACACAGGCTAGGCCCGGCTCAAGTGGTCCCTCTGTGTCCTCTCTGCCCTCAGTGGCCACCCATCTGGGCAGCCAAGAGCAAAGGCAGGAAGTCAATAGGAACTCGGAGATGGAGGTCATCCTGAGGTCCAGGGAAGGTACTCTTCCATCAACCTGCCAGGGTTAGGGAAGCTGCTCAGGGAAGAGGACCCATCATTGTGGTTTTGCAGAATGAATAGGAGTCCAGCAGTGCACACAAAAGAGGCTGTGTGCAGGATGGGGCACGGATCCCCGGCTCAGCCTGCGTTCCCGGTGTCCGAGTGTCAGGTCTGTGCTGAATGTGGAGAAAGCAGGGTGGTAAAGGCCGGGGGTTCCAGAGGGCAGTACCAGGTGACCGATCTCGCACGGTCCTGTGCAGACAGAATGGGACCCTCTCCTTCCGGTCACAGCCCCATGGGTCACTGCCCCCTGCTAGAAGACAGCGGATGACTGTGCGTGCTGAGACCGCATCACACGGGAAGGCATCTAATGAGGAAAGTGCCCGCATTCTCAGCAGCACAGAGCCGGGCACACCAGGCCTGCCACTTGGGGCGGGCCACAACACAGGGTTTCAAGGCCACTGAGGCCCCCGACCCACATGGCAGCGAAGTCCACCATGGTCACGCTGAACCCCCGGGCGATGAGCCGTCCGGGGACAGGCAGAGTGCAGAGGGCTGTGGGAGCCAGAAGCACTGGACAGCCTGCTTCCTACACGGCCGCGTGAAGGACAAGCACGTGGGCTGTGCTCACCAGGGGCCACGGGTCGGGGGAACCCCAACCCAGAAGTGTTGAGCGGAGCTGCGCCTGGACTCTGGCGGCGTGGAGCCCACATGGCCAGTCCCCCCAAAGCAGCAGGGCTCACGGATGCATGCTGAGCACGAAGGGACCACACGAGTCTGCGGGACCCATGTACCATCCCTAAGGGTCTGCCACACAGCTGAGGCCCTGGAGTCGGAGGTGTCCCAGCCAAGGAAGGACCACAGGAGGGCCCAGGCCTTGCTGTCCCCGTTGTGTCCCCCCCACGGGGTCCAGGGCCAGGGTCCTCGGGCAGTGAGACCATGGAGGCAGGGGACCCTGTGCAGAGCCAGCCCTACGCCAGCCCCACCAGGCCTCCTCCCCCGGGTTGGCTGTGTCTTCCAGGGCGCAGGGAGGGCGCTAACAGGCAGGGGCCTGTCTGGGTCCTTTCTTCTTAGGGGTGTTTTTGCAGAATCTGTTTTCAGATTCGTCACCGCTGGAAGGAGCGGCTCGTTGGGGTGGACACGAGATGTCCCCAAGCCCTCGAGCATGGCCTTTCTCTCCCTGTCCTGCAGGCTGGAGCCGCCCGAGGGAAACTGAACCCAAGAGAGCTCGGGAAGTGGCTGAGAACAACCTGCCCTCGGCGCAGTGGCAGAGCCAGGACTCAGGCTTGGGCGGAGACAGGCAGGGGACAGGGACTTGCTCTCCACCCCGGCCGCCTGCATGTAAGGTCCCGCTGCAGAAGTTGCGGGTGAACCAGTCCCCGAAGTGTCTCAGTCACCTCTGTATAAGCTGAAAACCACCTCGGGCCCGAGGACTGGGAGGGCAGAGTTTAAGCGAGGCAGGCGTCCACGTGACTACCTGGGCCTGCAACCTCAAAGGCCCCATGGGCCATCTGCACAGGCACTCCCAGTGCACAGATGGGGAAACTGAGGCACTCAGAGGCCTGAGGCAAGAGACAGGCAATAAATGAGGCAAAGCCAGGCTCCTCCTGGGACACCAGCATCCCGGCTGAGATAAAGCTGAGAAGCAGCTGACCTCGTGTCCACACGGCGGCCACTGCTCGGAGCCGTGGCCCAGGGACCTCAGGGGAAATTTCTAGGTCACAGGCATCTAGCGCGGGCCAGGCCAGGCCACCGCAGACAGAGCCTGGATGTGTCCAGAGTCACCATCTCCCCGAAGCTGCCCGGTGGATCAGTGGCCGCCGTGGGCACCGAGGGCACTGAGGGCTGCAGGGTCACCTGCAGTGTCTGGCTACCCACTCAGCAGACAGGGACTGAGGGGAGGGGTCAGCAGGCCCTGCCTGGGCTCCCGCGGCTGTGCCCCTGCTGTGGCACAGCCCCTGCTCTCCAGCGCGCCCCTGCCAGTTCCGAGAAGCCTCCCGTGCCGCCCATGTGGACACCAGCCCTGCTATGCTCCTGCATGACTGGCCCATGCGTGTGCGTGAGCCCCCTGTGCATGGCCCATCTCAGCCTGCAGGCCCTGACCCCAGCGAAAATGCAAGTGAGAGCCGGGTGCACCGGGGACAATACCCTGTGTGCAGGGTCAAAACTCCCACGAGGGCTCCACTCGCCCCAGGACATTCTGGACCCGAGACCCGGCTGCCCGGCTCCCACACAGCAAGTGGAGAGGAGCCGGGCAGGACTTAGCCACCCGCCAGACTGGGGAGCCCAGGGCGACATGCAAGGGATATTAAAGAGCCCAGCTTTAAAGAAGGCGGCTTCCCTGCCGAGCAGCCGCAGGGCAGCGTTTTGGGTCCATCAGGTCAAATGAAATACGTTCTTACAACTGATTTCTCCTGTTTCTTTTAACTTTTCCACACTGACGACTAGAAAGCCCCAGGCGCGCACGTAGCTGCCTTTGATTTCTGCTGCGC
>RJWT010054401.1:0-10303 GCA_004365215.1 Cuniculus paca
ACCATACCTAGCTAATAAAAGCAGATTAAAAAGTACAGACAGCCCTTAGTATCCATGGGTTTTACATTTACAGATACACTCAACCACAGATCAAAAATATTGTTTCTGTATTGCCAGGTGTGCTGGTGCACATCTGAAATTCCTGTACTCCAGGAGGCTGATGCAGGAGGATTGCAAGTTAGAGCCCAGTTTGGGCAATTTAGCAGTTCAGTGAGATCCTATGTCAAAAGAAAAACTATGTGTACTATACATGTGCAAACTTTTTCTTGTCACTAATCTTTAAACAGTATAACAACTATTTACATGGTATTTACTTTGTATTAGGTATTGTAAATAATCTAGAGACAATTTGAATATAATACAGACAACGTGCATAGGTTATATGGGCCAGGACTTCAGCACTCACGGGTTTTGCTAACTTTGAGGGTCCTGGAACAGATTCCCTAAGGAATATGACTGCATAGAGTCTTGAATAATTGTCAATAGGAGGCCAATACTGTTTTATCAATATCCCAAATTGTTGCTCTCTACCTGGATTATTTAGAAACAGGTATCTCCTAGACTTTTTTTTGTTGTTATTTAAATTGTTTGCTTTGACTCTAGATTCAAATAAGGTCCATACAAAGCAATGAGTAGATACATCCTATTGTGCAGGATGCCCTCTATATTTATTTTCTTTTTGTAACTTTTGACTGAAAAAAAGTCCTATAAAGATACATTGTCCAGTACAATAAACACTTAACAACACTGGACCAGTGAACATTTGAAAAGCAGTTAGGGTAGCCAAGAAATTAAATTTTAAATTTTATCTAATTTTAATTAATATCAATCTAAATTTAAAAACCGATACTTGATTCAGTTATTGGAAAACTTGGAGATCTGGAATAAGCTGGTTATAAATCTACTTTTTCAACTGTAAATTTTATGAGATCTAAATACAGGTTAAATTCTTTTGATGAATATTTAGCATTCAAAATGAAATGAGCTTTCAGTGTGAAACACACACTGATTTTAAAGATTGGTATAAAAAGAACGCAGTGCATCTCATTACTGATTTTATATTGATTACATGTCGAAATGGTAACATTTTGGATCTGCTAGGGTGACTAAAACACACTAAAATAATTGTTTCTTTTTTACTTTTTAAAATGTGGTCGATAGAAAATTTTATTTATTTACTTATTGCAGTGCTAGGGATCAAATCAAGGCCTCCCGTGCTAGGCAAGTGGTTTACCTTCAAGCACATCCCAGTCCTCCTGGAAGATTTTGAATTAGTCACATATGTGGTTCCCATTACTGTTGTATTGGATAGCGCTGTTGTAGAATTTTTCAGTCTGGATTTTGCTGATCGAATCTTCATATGCTGTGTAACATGCTCGCTCTTCCCTGCATTTCCCATAAATTAGTAATAGAAGCTTGCTCAAAATGGAATTTCATTGTCCAGGGGGAGGACTACCTCACAGGTGACATGGAGCATTGAGTGTCTCTCTCTTCATGGCCCATCAGTCATGGAGGTTCCTTGCGATCATTAAAAGGTGGCAGATGGAAAGCATTCTAACTCGATCGTTTCCTTTTTGCTTATTGGCAGGAATGCTTTTGTACTGAAACCCTCCTCTCCCCAGCTTTTTGGTTACATGGGGTGCAGATCAGAGAGGAAACATAGGCCAAAAGCTGGAATGCATTGCTTCTGGTCATCAGTTTCAAAACAATGAGTGGGCTCTCTAGCATTCTCCAAAGGTGACTAACGAGAGATTCTTTTGTACTGTCCTCAAGCCACAGAGCTGCCCCTACGTGCCTGCTTTCATCTGTGTAGTAGGGATGACACCCACAGGCGCTGCAACCACGCCCTGATCCTATCACTGGGCACATTCACTCCAGGGCCACTGTGGCTTCCAGGGCAGGATCCACCTCTGCCTGCAGCGAGGGCTTCTACCAGGTGTGGGAGATTGCTCTGCTCAGGCAGGGATATCTAGAAGGGTTGGAGAATGAATCTCCCCACTTGTACCCCTAATCTGCCCTGGGCATATGCATGTCAGGCTCCCCTACCTTTGTGGCAGGCAACCAACCTTCTCTTCTTTTTACTTTTTTTAGGTCTACTTCTGAGTTTTGAGTCTTGCAGGAACATTATTTTCCTCATGTAGATTTTGGATATTTCTTACTAAATGCATACTTAGGTATTTTATTTTGTTTTTGTTACTCCCAATGGAATATTCTATTGTCTTCTTCTAGATGGTTTGATTTGTACATATGAATGCTCTAGGTGTTATATGCTGGCTTTGTGATTTGCTGCTACATAGAATTTCTTTCTTTTCATCCATAGTAGCTTTTCGATTGATCTCCTTGGGTTTTGGGAGGTACAGGATCATACTGTCCTAAAACAGAAATAATTTGAAATTTTGCAGTGACGTCTACAAATGACATTGGCATGTAGTTTTCTGGATGGATCTTTGTCAGGTTTTGGGGTTAAATTATAGCTATTTCACAAACTGAATTTGGAATTTTTCCCTTTTATATTGTACTCCCACGTAGTTTAGGAAATGCTGGACTACCTAATTTTAAAATACTTGGTAGAAGTCTCACTTAAAATCATTTGGACTTAGCCAGGTATAGTGGCACATGCCTGCAATCCTAGCACTCGAGGTGCTAAGGCAGGAGGATAGTCACAAATCAGGCCAGTGTGGGCTACATAGTGAGTTCAAGTCCAGCCTGGAATACATAGTGAGACCCTGTCTCAAAACACACACACACACACACACACACAATCGCTGGGACCTGATGGTTTTTGTTCTGTGGTAGCCTAAAACATGACTACAAAGAGGCATAAGAAAACATTTAAGGGTGAGGGAATTGTTCTGTATCTTGACTAGTGGTTATTAGATTGTATATAATTAACAAACTGCATAATTATAGTGGGTGAATTTTATTATATACAAACTATACTTCATAAAGCTGAGGAAGTGAGCAAAAATTCTTTAATACCCTTCCTATCAAGCAGTGGAGTCAAGCCATGATGATGGTATAGGTTTATAATCCCAGCTACTGAGGATGCTGAGGCAGGAGGGTTACAAGTCCAAACCCACACTAGGCAATTTAGGAAGACCTTTTTTTTTGTAGCAGGAATCAAACTCAGGACCCTGTATTTTCCAGGCAGGCACTGTGCCGCTGAGCTACATCCCCAGCCCATAAGACCTTATTTTATTTTATCTTTTTGTGGTACTGAGGATCGAACTCACGACCTCGCACTTGCCAGGCAGGTGCTTTATGCCACTGAGCTACATCCCCGGCCAAGACCCTATTTTAAAGTGAAAAATAAAAAGGCATGGGGATGTAGCTCAGTGGCAGGGTGCTTGCTCAGCATGCATGAGGCCCTAGGTTCAGTCCTCAGGACTGCAAACAAAAACCCAAAAGCCGAAAAGAGGTGAAGGCGATGCCGCTGCTTTTAAATCTGGGTGGGCCTGTGATTGCTAACAGACTGCAGTGGATGTAATGCTATAAGACGTCGAAGGTTAGAGCGTCAAAGACCAAGCTGCCCTGCTCTGGTCTTTGGAACAGTCACCCTTAGGAACCTGAGCCACCATGAGCAAAGCCTGACTACGAGAATGATACGCTAGATCGGTCACCTATCAGTACTCCAAGTGTCGGTACTCTGGACCTCCCTCCAGCCAGTCCATTCCCTGTACCTGATGCATAACTGAAGAAGTCATCTTGGAAGCCTGTTTTCTAATCCCAGATGTCCCACAGCCCAGGCGGCCACATCACCCCAGCAGAGCTCTGCCAGGAGTCTATGCGTGTGACACGGTGGCTGGCGCTTTGCATCGCGAAATTATGAGGCAATGCATTAGGTGGCAGTGGATAATTGGAACATGTCCCTTCCATTTTAGTTTTCATTTATGAAATGACAGTTTTTATTTCCTTTTCTTTCCTCTTTTTAAGTCCTTTTCTCAAATGACTTCCTTTCTAAGTTCGTCTAATCTCGTTATGTTATTCTTTCATACATTATCATTTTTCTTAATTCCCTTTAGTTCATTTAATATATTAGGTTACAAGTTTGATCTGTCTAATGGGCATGTCTTTCTAGTGAGCCTTTTAGCTATAAAGACATTATTCTGTCCCTTATTTTCTTTCCTCTTACAGTGACTTTGATCTTTTTCTGTTGCTCATTGAAAAAAATTTATTAGTCTATGTTTGAGATACATAATAAAAACATTCACCATGGGAAATTGGCAAATATACATATCACATCTTACTCATTTTTAATGAGAGGGATCTTTTTGTTCTTGAGCAAAGAAAGGTAGATTAAGACAACTTTCTTAAATTCATATTACCTTAGAAGTTTTCCTTACACTATTTTGACAAAATGATTTAAAAATATCTATATATGGCCAAATATTTTCTGAGGTGATTTCTCTGCTCTTCTCTGCCACTTTTATCTGAATCACTTTCTTTTCTGCTTTTTGTTTATTTCTTTGTTTGTTTTTTGAGGCAGGATCTAACTATGAAGTTCAGGCTGGCCTTGAATTTCCTGTGTTGCCCAAGTTGGCCTCAAACTCACAGTGATCCTCCTGCCTCAGCCTCCTAAGTCCTGGGATTATAGGCCTGTATCACCACAGCCTGCTTGAATCATTTTCTTCTCCCCTTTTACTTCTTCTTTTGTCCTTCCCTGTGACATTCGGCTTACATTCTGCTCCACGCAGGTCCATTTCACTGCTGAATTTTATCCTGGAGCAAAACTGGCCTTGTTTAAAAACTCAGAGAGCCAAGAGCCACCCAGCTCTTTCCGCCGTCCTTGGGTTCCCTTGCAGACCGGACCCAGTGAAACTTCCTCAGCTTTGGCCTGATGTTCTCAGATTGGGCTGCCAAGATTCCCTGGGCAATTTGTGGGTTTTTGGTTTTCTGAGCCACCAGCGTCCATTTCCTTTTCTTTTCTTCCTCCCACACAACTGTCAAAACCACAGGCTTCTCGCTGGTGTCAGGAGCTTGTACCCACCTACTCATACGTTGGAGTTGCGGCCACACATTGTCACCTAGTCTCCTGGTACATCAGGGATGCAGAGCCCATGCCCAGGGTGTCTGTCACAGAGGGCTGCTGTGGGGCCTGGATGTTGGAGACCCTGTTTCTAGCAGCAAAGTACATTTTAAAAATTGATTTAATTAATAATAATTACACAACAAATATAATGTGTAATGATAAGCTTAATTTAAAAGTATAGTTTTTAAAATATTGTGTTTTATGAAAGAAATTGAGAAGTTCAAAAGTTAAGCCACTTTCATTTTGGAAAGTTCTGGCAATTCCTCAAAATGGTAAACAGAATTACCGTATGGTCTGGAAATTCTGCTCCTGAATGTATACCAAAGAAAACCAAAAACATGCATCAACACAAGCATTTGCACTCGAATGTTTGTAGAGGACTTATTCATAATAGCCAAAAGGTGAAACAACCTAAATACTCAGGAAAGGATGAATGAAAAAACTGCAGTGTACATATACAATGAAACATTCTCTAGACTTCAAAAGGAATCCATTCATTCATTCATTCATTCATTCATTGACAGTACATGGGATTGGACCCAAGGCCTTTGTACTAAGCTACATGCACAGTCCTTTTTTAAAAAAAATTTTATTTTGAGACAAAGTCTCATTGAGTTGCTAAATTGCCAAGATTGGCTTTAAATTTGTGATCCTCCTGCCTCAGTTTCCCAGAATGCTGGGATTATGGGTATGCACCACAATGTCGGGCTAAACAAGCGAAATTCTGACATATTCTGCAGCACGAATGAACCTTGGGGACATTATGCTAAGTTTAATAAGGCGGGCACAAAGGAGCAACTATTGTGTGATCCATTGCTATAAAATCCCAAACGGACAATTTTATACAGATGGAAAGTAGATTAGTGGTTGTCTAGGACTAAGGGGTGTGAGGGACATGGGGACCAACTGTTAATGGGGACCGGGTTTCCTTTTGCCACGATGAAAATGTTCTAAATCAGTTGTGGTGATGACTACCCAAAGCTGTCAATATACTAAAAACCACTGAACTGTGGAGTGGAGTATGTGAATCACATCTCAACAAAGCTGTTACTTTGTTCAAAGCAACTAGATTGTCAGCACTGCCATCTTCTCAGAATTCTCTGATTTTAAAAAATATTAATTATTCACAAATGTTGGTCCTTCCACGCATTGTAACAAGTTTCACATAAAGCCTGTGGTGGATGCCCAGCAGGGCACCAGGAGGGTGCTGGGAGGGGAAGAGGGTGGCCCAGTGCTCCCCACGGAAGGCTCTGTGGCTCCAGACTGTCAGCTGTGGGGACAGGGTCAGGGGTCTGCCCCTCACTGGCCCCCAACTCAGCCCCCAGCTGCTGCCTCTGCCCTGAAAGGAAACATGGCTACTCTTTCCCACTGGTAGACTCGGTCCCGGGCCTTCCCTGGGCTCCAAGTCCTGTCAGGGTCACCACCCGCTCCCCAAGCCCCCCACTCCGGCCCCATCAAGACCCATTCTGCTTTCCATCTTGTCAGACAACAAAGACACTGGAGGAATTTATTTACCCCTCCAGCCAGCTAATGAGACAATTCAATGAAAAGCAGCCCCAGCCTCCTGGAGCCTCTGCAGGCCTCCGACTGTCTTTTCTGTGTTCCAATTCCCAAGCATTTATTCTACATATAAATTTTCCACGGTGAATAGACACCATTCTTCTGGGAAACCCATTTGTTCCCCTGGCTATTTGATTTCCATCTCTTGTTTTGCTTTTTATTATTATTGTTAAACTGTAATTAATTCTTCTCCCATCAGCTTCTCTTTAGTGCGCTCTGCCTAATGCGGCATGAAGTGCCTTCGCTCACCCCCAGCCACACACCTATGCCACAAGCTGCTAAATCTTTCCCTGCATGAGACGGGGTCAGGAGAGGGAGGCTAGGTGGAGTTGAAATGATTTCATAGTTAAGTGACCGTGACTTTCAATCAAGCTGAGATAGTTCTGATTTTATTTAACAGACATTTGAAAGACTCGAACTCAAGCAGGAAGCCTAAGAGAAAAGCCGAAATGTACTTTAAAATGTGACCTCTATTCTGCTTAAATTTGGAACCATCTTCTTCCCATCTCTAGAGGACTTCCACTGCATTCTTTTCTCTCAAGCATGCTTTCCACAACATTTGCTCAAGATAAGCCCCTTTGAAAGGTTTCCCAGCATCATAAGCCACTCCACGATGGGGTCTATAGTCAGCCATGCAAGGGCCCCCAAATATGTTTGCATCCTAATCCCTGGAGTCTGCCAGTGTGACCTTCTTTGAAAAAAATGTCTTTGTCAATATAATTAAGTTTAAGATCTTCAAACATGGAGCTAATTGTGCAGTGTTCAGGTAAGCCCTAGATCCCGTGCAAGCAGCCTTTTAATAGACTCGCAGGGGAGGGAGGGAGACAGACAGAAGAGCAGCAGGTAATGCGGCGTGCTAGGGCCACAAGCCAAGGAACACCCAGGATGACTGGCAAGCACCAGGACTACGAGAGACCAGGAGGGATTCTCTCTTGGAGTTTCAGAGAGTGCAGTCTTGATTTTGGACTTCTGGTGTCTAGAACAGTAGAAGAAACATTTTTTATTTCTTGTGTTAAGCCACCAGGTTTGTGATCATTTGTTGCAGAAGCCACAGACAAGTGATACTATGCCCATGGTTTGCTAATTCATTATGAGCAGAAAACACAGAAGAAAGGATTAGATCATACCATGCCACAAACCCAGCACAAAATAGTCACATGATAGGCGATTGACTTCAGATGGTAGATGGCTCAGCTGTGAGATCAGATGACACTGTCCATATAACCTAAGCCTGAAGCAGGCACTGGGTACGGGAAGTGAATTTTTAAGACCCAGACCTTGGCAGAGCTGGCTGGCTACAGCCTTTTCAGGAGCATTGTCCTCTCATGCACAGAGGAGATGGTGTGTAGTGGCCCAGCTGGGACTCTGTTAACCTCTGAGATTCCACCATCCAATTTTCCCCCAAAATTATATTTATTTCTTTTAATGACTGAAAAGAACACATTTGTGAGTAGTTAGAGAAAGGTGCTGGAATCAAGATCTGCATGTGATCTTTCAGAGGATTCATGTCATTTCTCTGTCTCAGAAAATGGCCCATCCCAGCAAGCCAGGACCTCAGAGGGGTAGCACTGTCTACCCCCTAACTCTTTGCTCATTCATTCATTCAACAAATGTTGTTAGATTTTGATTTTTCTCATCAGTTGATGATACTCTATCATAAACATTCAGTTTTCTTTTTCACTCCATTTGTTCAAGAAACTTCTGGTCATTTACCCTGTAAAGGTCTCCTTAGTTCATTTTCCTGCTACTGCTGACCTCCTATGTTGTACCTGATGTAGCTCTTTGTCCTAGCTGCAGGATTTTATCCCAGCTAGCTTGGGTCCATCTTTTCCATCTCACACTAGAAATATTACCTAATTGTGCACATAGAGGGTCTTCACCATCGAGCTGTTGAGCAAGAGACCAATTTCTAGGTGTTCTAGTATACTTTATTTTATCCTGTGGGCAAATGTTTAAAATATTATATTTAAATTTCTCCTATTTCTATTATTTTTAAACAACATTCTCATGGCTTAAAGCATGAGTTTTCTTCCTAAAGGGCATGATTCTGTTTGACTTGCTATCGTTGCATGTGTTTACACTTGGGTGCATGCACGTAAGGGTACGTGTGTCTGTGTTTGCTTGTAGGCTCTCTCTGGGAACAGAAAGTTTATTTTTCTTCTTCCCATAACTCAAAAGTCCACTGGATGAATGCAACTAAAATTACCTCTCCTGACCTAAATCAATAAATAAATTAAATACCTATGGGTTAAATTATGGCCTCAAATGTTACTTTTTATTTTTAAAAAGTGACAAGATGTGGGTGATTGTGTTTGCTGTTTGAACGGGACTCTGCTCTGATGAAAGGTTTTCATTTTTGGCTGTGAGGGCCGAAAGCTGAGGCCCACAGTCATGAAATGTGGCATTCACAAAGCCCACAGGGGCCATCGCCATTCATTTGAGAGCCTAATATCTCCTTCCCTTGGCTTGAGTGTCTGCTTCCAGTGAGAAACAGAACCTTTCTATTCACTGAGGAAACCCCCAAGACGGCAGCAGAAGGGGGCTGCTCCTGGAAGGAAGTCTCAGAGACCCCAAGAAGAGTTGAAATTCCACTCAGCAGAGGGGCTGCATTCCCTGGGCACTGCCGGTGAATCACATCAAGGCCCATGGCGAGGATGAGAGCAAGGCAGTGTGCCCTGGTGAGAGCTTAGAGAAGGAAAAAGACTTACTTGATTTCTTCTTTACTTGTTTGGTTGGTTTTGTCATAGTTTTGGTGACTTTTTATTTTTTTGGGGGGAAACCCTCCCCCCAAAATCTGAGGGAAATCCCCAAGATTTCTTTCACCCCATCCCTGTCTTTCCATTGAATTTGAGAATTCACAGTTGGGCCCCTCCAGTGTTCCGCTTTCAGTTGAGGCTGAGACTGGTATCACCAACACCAAGGCCAGGTGCGGGCAGAATGCGATCATCGTGAACACCAGTTTTCAAAATTTCATGTGTTCACCATGGGCATGCGGAAAATAATGCAAGTCCTGGTTATCTCCACCTGTCTTTTCCCCAGTGTTCCCTATCTAAGGAATGCTGGGTTGGTTAGCATGCGTACCTGTAGTAGCTCTGGCAGATAGAGCCACATTATTCATCGTGGGGCCTGTCTCCTAGTTAGGAGTCACACTAAGCACACAGTCCACCGCAGGTGCTTCTAAAGCCCATGAAAAAAGAAAAACAGGTTGGTGCAATGTAGAGTAGTTAGGAGGTGAGACAATGGTTTTTTAGGGTGGATGGGAAAGGTTTCTCAAAGAGTTACTTGGGTTTGGGGCCTCCATGATGATATGCGTATCACCTTAGGGTCTTGAGCAGTCTCAAGAGGTCATGGGGGAGGCATAAAGCAAGACAGTGAATGGCCAGGTGTCTGGATCTATCGATGGCCCCATGGTCTGTGGGCCAGGTCAGCAAGATCTGGGAGGCCTAAAATTTCACCGTGGACTGTTTCTGGCTTCGTACCATCCTATACACCGCTAAGCAATCTGGAAACCTTTAGAACAAATATGTCACACAGAAAGCCTTTTGTTTGTGGAGCTTTAGAAAATAAAGGAGAAGCCGGGCGTGGTGGCTCACGCCTGTAATCCCAGCACTCGGGAGGCTGAGACAGGCGGATCGTTGTGAGTTCGAGACCAGCCTGGGCTACAAAGTGAGCTCAAGGCCAGCCTGAACGGCATAGTGAGATCCTGTCTCAAAA
>RJWT010054402.1:0-10288 GCA_004365215.1 Cuniculus paca
ATCTATTGACATGTTTCTCCTATTTAATCACTCATCTTTTACTTTTTTAATGGTATCTTTTGAGGAGCAAAAGTTTTTAACTCTAATGAAGTCCAATTTGGTATATTTTTTCTCTTATGGGTTTTCTCATATGGCTCTTAGTGTTTTATTTAGTCTTTGTGTAATTCGAGGCCAGAAAAATTTTTCACCTATTTTCTATTAAAATTTTTGAAGTTTTAGCTCTTAATCATTCCTATGTCCTTTTTGTGTAGAGGATGAGGCAAGGATCTAAATTCATGCTTTGGTGTGAGGATATCAAATTGCCTGGCAATATTTGTTGAAAAGCCATCTATTTTCTACTGATACTTCGTTAAAAATCACTTGATTTTGATCAAAGTGTAAGGATTTATTTCTGGTCTTTCAGTTCTGTTCCATTTGTCTATACATCAGTCTGCACCAGTAATAATTACTTGGCTTAACATAGGTTGATAGTAAGTTTGAAACACCACAGTGTAATTACTCCAATTTTATTCTTTTAAGAGTTTTGTTTGACTATTCTAGCACTTTTCCAATTGTGTATCAAGCTTAAAACCAGATTTACAACTCCTACAAAAAGGCCAGGCAGACTGGGCATGGTGTGCATACCTGTAACCCCAACACTCGAAGGGCTGAGGCAGGAGGATCGCTCCAAGTTCGAGGCCAGCCTGGGCTAAATAGTGAGTTCAAGGGTAGCCTGGACTACACAGAGAGATTCTTTCTAAAAAAAAAATTGGCAAGCCGAGTGGATAGATCCTGGAAATTGTGTCAACAATGTCAAGATATCAAGTCTTATCCAAGGGCAATTTTACTCTTTAATTCTTCCCAGTAATATGACTGTCAGTATACAAATCCTATGGTTTTTAAAATTAAATTTATTGCTAAGAATTTTGTTCTTTTTGGAGATATTTTGAATTGAGTTTGTTTCCTTGTTCTCATTTTGAATTGTTTGTTGCTGTTAAAAAGAACTTTCTACAGATAGCATCATGTAGCCTGTGAACTTTTTGATTTGTGTATCTATCATTGCTCTTACTTGTCTTGGTGCAATGGTATACCCTCCACAATGAGGGTAAGTAGGAATAATGTGAGCAGATGCTGCTGCCTGGTTTCTATCTTGAGTGGAGCACATTTAGTATTTCTTATACTTCTTTTCTAGTCCTTGTTTGTTGAATTTGTTTTTTACTGTTGAATACATTTTAGATTTTGTCAAATGCTTTGTCTCCTACATTTATTGCAATGATGATATGAATTCATTCCTCCATTTTCAACCAGTGTTTCCTTCCTGCCATAAATACCACTGGGATATGTTGCATAATCATTTTATATATTGATGGATTTTATTTGTCAGTATTTCGTTGGGATTGTTAAGATTTTGCCTTTGTATTTCTGAGGGACATTGTTTTACAGTTTAGTTTCCTTATGATGTTTTTGTCTGGGTTTGACTCTATAGAATGAATTAGGATGTGTTCTTTCACCTCTGTTTGATGAAAGATTTTGCATAAGATTAGCATTATTTGCTTTAAAAATTATAGTTCACTAAGAAAGTGATGTGGCTGGGGATCTAGCTCAGAGGCCTAAGCGCCTGTCTGGCAAGTGCAAGGTTGTGAGTTCAATCCCCAGTGCCAAAAAAAAAAAAAAAAAAAGAAAGTGATGTGGAACTTTGTGGGAAGATTTTTAATTACTAATTTAATTTTTTACTTGGTATAAGTCTATTTAGATTTTCTATTTCTTCATGAGTAAATTACAGTGATATATATTTGTCTATAAATTCATCCATTTCATATAAATTGTCTAGTTTTTTGGAATAGAGTTGATCAAAACATTCCTTTACACTACTTTTAATTTCTGAAACATTGACAGTAATGTCCACTATTTCATTCCTGACTTTGCACTTCATCTTTTCTCTTGTGGATTAGCCAGCCTGGCTAAAAGGTGTAAATTTTGTTGCACTTTTCAAGGTGCCAAAACTTTTTTTTTTTTGGTACGAGGATTTGAACTCAGGACTTTGCACTTGAAGGCAGGCACTGTGCTGCTAAGCTGTATTTATTTTTCTTTATTATTTTATGTTACCTATATAAATTTCTGGATCTTTGTTACTTTCTTCCTCTACTTGCTTGGATTTAATTTCTTTTAACTAGGCTCTTAAAGTGGATGCTTGTATTATTTATTTGAAATTTTTCTTTTTTATAATATTGGCATTGAAAGCTATCCATTTTCCTTTAAACACTCTGGATGTATCTCATACATTGCAGTATTTTCATTTTCATTAAGTTTACAATATATTCTAATTTCCATTGTAATGATATGTATTCATAATTATGTTCATTTTATGCATATTTATTTTCTGTATTTTTTTATCCTTGATTTCAATTTAATATTATGGTTAAAAACGATAATAGAATGATTTAAATCATATTAATTTTGTTGGTAGTTATTTTATACCCTAGTGTCTGGTTTATCCTAGAGGATTTCATGTTTGTGCTTGAGAAGAAAATGTTTTCTACAATTATTGTATATAGTGTTTTCTAAGCACCAGGTCTAGTAGATTAACCATGTTGTTCATATCTTCTGTATCTCTGCATATTTTATCTATTTTTCTTCAAATATTAAGAGTTATTAAGTTATTAAGTACAGTGTTAAAATCAACAACTAAAGTGCTAAGTTCTCTTTTTAATTCTAGCAGCTTTTGCTTCAGGTGTTCTGGGTCACTGTTGTTAAATACACATCTATAAATGTTAACTCTTCCTGATGTATTCACCTTATAATTATGAATTATTTCTGTAGCTGCATTTCTTGTCTCAAATTTTGTCTTAGATGATATCAATATAACCACTTCAGTTTCTTTAAGATTGCATGTCATGTCTATTTTCAACCTTCATTTTCAGCCCATTTATGTTTCCGTATCTAAAGTGTGTCTCTTGCACATAGCATATGATTAGATCTTACCTTTTTGTCCAGTTTGATAATCTCTGCCATTTGATTTGTGTTTTTATTCCAATTACACTTAATAGAATTATAGCTATAGTTTCACTTACACGTGTCATTGTGCTGTTTATTATCTCTATGTTACATGTGTTCTGCCTTCCTGCTTTGTTCCAAATCAAGTCAGCTACCTTTAGTAACAAAGCTGCTGACTTTTAAGTCCAGTTGTACTACAGTAAAACATCTACGTCGACACATTTAGAATGGTAGAGAGGTGTAGTCTAGGCCAAAAAGCTATAGTTCCTACGTGTTAACAATGTTTAGCAGTTTTTGGTGAATATATGCCTCTCAACTTGATTTTAGTTGATTTCTAGAGCTCTGAATGATTACTTTTTGACAACTCCATCCAGCTGGGTAGATGGTTTTGTTTTTTACGGAGACTGTGTTTTGATGTTTTTTTACTCCTCCATAGCCAGAAGTCTCCAACGTTTTTTGATTTGATTAAACATTTTGATAAAACAACATATAAGCTTTGTTCTTTCTGACAATTGAAAAATAGCATCTTAAAAAATCTCACATTCATGCTTTTTCTTTTAATTTGACTAAATTGTTAAAACCGAAATAAAAGTCTTTGAATTGAAAATTTCCTCAACACTGCTATATTATTTGATCTTATAGCAGCCTAAAGAGCTTATCACATCTAATCACTTAAAAGTTTAATTTTATAAATTCTAAGGTTTGCTATTATAATGTATATTTTAACTGCCTCTAGTTATTAGTAGAGGAATTTTATTTTTTCATTATAAGTTTGTCAGTTTTTTCAGATTCTAAAATTTACCTTGTAGTTAAAAGTATACAGACTGTTAAAAGAAAAGGTAGGGAGTCATTTATACATTCTTGTGAACAGGTAGTGAAAATCGGGGAAAGATAGAGCTCCCTAGAATTAGGAACCTCAGAGTGGAAAGGTAGCCTGTATCATCTGCCCAGCTGAACATCTCCATTGTCCAACCTCTGTTTGATACCTGTGTTCATGAGGAGTTCACTAACACTCTGATGCAGTTCAATCCATATTTTAGATAGCTCTAGTAATTGACTCACATCTGAAATGAAGTAGATTAAAGAAAAACAAAAATCTCTAAAATGCTGAAAATAATTCAGTATAACAAAAAGGAACAAAAATTTTCCCATTAATTCAAAGTAGTAAGGACCGAGTTGATCATCATGGAGGAAAACAGAGGAATTTACAGTAAGAACATCTCCATCCTGTGGACAAGGACCTAGTTTAGAGCACAGTGGGAGCATGCTAGGTTGTCAGGATAGCTTGTGACTGAGGGTCCTGAAATGAAGGGACGTAAATATGTCAGGAAGGCACAGAACACACCCACAGTGCTCATAGTCCAACCTTTTTTCTTTTCAGTGTTGTCCCTGAAGAGTGAGTCGCCTAGGCCCAGGTGAATGCTCTATTAGATTAGAGTGGATCAGAATCAGAAAATCTCACATAGTGACGAGCAGTGATTTTAGCGGGGCTTGAGGGTTGACTTTAGAAGTTGGTGGGCCTGGGTTTGAATCAGCTCCACACATTGGCAATTAAATAACTTTGGTTTCTTCACCTATAAGTGGAGCTAATGATAGCACAAGTTGTTACAGGAAAAATAAAACATGTGCCAAGCAATTAAAACTGTGCTTGACACTTGATAAACATTTGATAAACGATGGTATTATTTTTGATTAAATTAGTTCAACAGACATTTATTACCTACTACAGGATAGATATTATTCTAGATGCTGGAAATGAAGCTGCAAACTCACAGATGCATATTGGCTTTCATGGAAATTACATTCCAATGGAAAAATTCAGATAGATAAGTATGCACACACACATACTATATATACATCTGTGATAATCAGTGCTACAGTAATTTTAATAATGCTACTGCAGTTTTAATAATAAATCACATGTAATTGATTTCTTAAGCTTTAAATCTAAGATAACATAAAATAACAAAATGGCAGCCTCTTGAAATTTTCAAGTTAATTCTTGGTTATCAAGCGAATTCTTCTTGTGCCTTCAAGACTTGACCCTGTTTATTAACCTTATGTCCAATTTAAAACACTCAATCTCTCAGGGAAGTGGGACCTTTTCCCTTCAGGGAATTCCTCATCCTGTCTTTCTTCCAAGTATCAGATCCACTGGTGTGGAACTTGGAGAAGAGACACACAGAAAAGGCAAAGGTTTCCCCAATGACTTCAAAGGTTTTGGCTCCAGCAAGCAAGGGAAAGAAATCCTCACCATGAATATAGTTCTCCCACAAAAGTGATCTCCTCCCCGCGTCACTCATCTTTATCTGTTAGGAGGACTGTGTGTGTACGCGTGTGCGTGCGTGCATGCATGTGGGCACAGGTACCCACGCACCGATATTTCTGGTCCCGCTAAATGGTCCTTGTTGAGAAAGCCCTTCAGAGAGAGGGCTGTCTCTACCAGTTGGAGCTCCCAGACTTTGGACATGCTCTTTATACTTTGTGCTTTTGCTTTTAGCTGTGCACTTTAATTACCATCTGTGATGTCCAACACCTGACATCATTCTGTTTTAGCTGTTAAATAAAATGAATGTTACTTGACTGCTATAGTTTATATCAAGATGTCTCTTAAAAGCGTCATGAGTTCATAGCTAAAACCTTTGAAAGGAGACTGGATTATAGGAGGATTATAGTTGATTGCTATTAGGAGGTGGGGACTGATCAGAAGGGGCAGGTCACTGTGGATGTGACTCAGAAAGTTGTATCTCCACACCGGCTCCTCCCTCCCCTCTCTCTGCCTCCTGTCTGCCATCTCTCCTCCGCTGTGCTCCTCTGCCGTGCAGTCTTGCCTTGGAGCCAGCCAACTAAGAATTGAAACACGAGCCAAAATAAACTTCTCCCTTAAGTTATGGGTGCTGGGTATTTCATCCCAGCAATGAAGGAAGTGACTAAGACATTGACCCTAGACATCTTGGTAGTAGCCTTGCCATTGGGAGGGAGTATAGATACTAGATTATCCTTGGTTAAAAAAATATGCGCTTGTTCTTTTCCTTCATTCTTCTTCTCTCCCTTCCTCTCTCCTTTTCACCTTCATTCCTTCTCTTTTCTTCTCCTTCCCCCCTTCCTTCCTTCCTCCATTCTTTTTCCTTTCATGAAGAAGAGAGCAAAATAACATTTTTGAGCTTGACACTAATGATTCTGTCAATTGGGCTGAATTAGAGCTTTCACATTTTGATATAAAATGTAATATCCAAATTTATCTAAGAATTGTTGATTGCCAGCATTGTAAGCTGTCAACATAATTACTTTTTGGGTGAACTTTCAAGTGGGAGTAAATGTAATGACAGGCATATTGCTTTCTGCATCCTTAAGATTGCTTATAAATGCTGAATTTTTAAAAAATAGAAGTTCGCTTTTCATGCTTTGAATTTGTCTAAGAAAATTCAACACTTCCAATGTAGGTTGCCATATAAATAAGATCTGAAAGAATTATCCATTACTTGAATTAACATTATCATCTTTTGTGTTCAGGACATTTAAGGCTTTTATCCTTTTTCTTCATTTTTAACTAAATGAGATCAGTGTGATGTAGTACATATAAGTGTGTAGTTTTAATAACTTTATGTTAAAGGGAACATTCTCAATCATATCTATTGTGTTTTGGAGCAAGATGGTATATGTCTTCCATTATAAAATACAACAGAACAGAATTCATTTGTCAAGCCCCTTGGTATAATTTTAGTGTGGAGAAGGGACTCTTACAGCACCAGTTCTGAAGGACCAGTGACCTTTTGAAAATGCTAAGTTAAAGTTGAAACACCTTTTTCTTGCATGATGAGAAACATGAGGTGTTCATTGTATTAGCCTCTGATGGGTGCTCGGGTATGAGAAAAATGATATAGAGAAAAAGGGCGGTTTTTGCAAAATAAGAAAAAATTTTCTGCTGCCAGGTAGTTGCACAAAATTTTCCAGGCAGCAGGTTAAACACACTGGAAAGGTACCAATTTGACTTTCGTGTGGTGACTTTTTCACTCCTAACTTGGTTTTATTTAACCGATATTGCAGGGATAAGTGCTGTCCCTGAAGGGGAGATGGGGGTGACACAGGAGCAGTGCCCATGTGACAAGCACGTTGATTCTCCTCTTCTTTGCTTCTGTCATCACAGTACATGCTGCCACTGAGACCACCCCTGATCCCCGGCCCAGTGCCCCGGGAATCCACTGCCATCCTGAACAGAATTCAGAAGCACTTTTGTGTGTGAGTGTGATAGGAATAACCAGCTTAGTGCTTTACTTGTGTAAATACTGGATGGGTGGTTTTTGATAAATGGATAGAACAGAGTGGCCCAGAATTTCTAATATTCTCTGGATGTTTTGTGAATTATGGAAAATAAGTGATTATTTTCAAAATTCTAGTCAGGGAAGACAGTCCGCAAAACAGAAAAAAAAAAAAAAAAAAACAAGAACAAGTGTAAAAGTGGGTCATTTTCTGGTGCAGCTGACGTTAGTTTGAGCAGCTTCTTTTTGAGATGAGTTTTGAGCCTGTGGCAGGCGCTCTCTTTGCTCCCCTCCACCTTGAAGTGAAGCTGGCCTTTGTCATGGCAAGGATGTGACTCAGCCTTCTGCCATGAAACCTCCCCTTTTATCCTGTGCACCCGGTGTCCAGATCCTCCAGTCCTCCACCAGGGAAACACATGTCACCTGAACGACATTCATTGCCTGGGAGCTTCTGTCAAGGGCTCTGAATTTTCAAGTCTAGAGTGAATCTTTGCTCATTTTGTACTAACTCTGCACTGCTGGGCCTGTCTGGCTCCAGTTTTTAAATCTGTAACTGGACATTACCTTGACAGTGCTTTGTAGTCTAAGGTTTATTTAGTGACGTGAAATTAGATATGTGAAAATGTTGCTGAGGTTTTCAACTCGCATCCCTGAGTACCGAGCTTTCAAAAGCATGGTGCTTACTGAATGTGGTGCAGGGGAACAGGGGAGTCCAGAGCATTGTTTTAGAAGCCAAACGCAGCAGGAGTCCTATTATAATTTCATCGTTTACTCTCTGATTCAGGGCATATTCCTTGATGTTTCTGAGCCTCATGTCCTTTATCTGGAGGAAAACGGACTAGGAGGAGAATGAAATTGCCAAGTTGGTGCCCAATAAAGTTAATGACAGGTCTTACAATCCATAAATTCTAGCTGACTTAGTGAAAGCTGCAAGCTGAGACAAGTTAACTCTACATTTCCTTTTGTGCATCATATGAGTTGGATCATCAGAAAAGCTGCATGTATGAATTACTTTGTATTAATCTGTTGTACAGTTAGTACATATGGTTCATTGAGATTTTACATATTTGCTTTTTATTGGTGTTCTTTTGAAGATATGGAAATGCATTAATTTCTGAATTATTATGAATTGTTATCTTATTAGTTTTTTTCATTCCATTTGGGATGAAATTTAACTCTTGAAAAATTCCTAACAAGCCAGGCATGGTGGCACACTCCTGTAATCCCAGCACCCAGGAGGCTGAGGCAGGAGGATCTTTGCGATTTCGAGACAAAGTGATTTCAAGGCCTAAACTGCATAGCAAGACCCTGTTTCAAAAAGACCAAGAAAAAAAAAAAAGATAGAGAAAAGAAAAATTCCTAACAGAATTTAAATAACAGAAAATGTTCCCTTCATCTAAATTACTAATACATTTCCTTTTATGAGATGAAATGAGTTGCATAGAAGGCATAGCATATTCCTCATTAGTTTGACTGATAGGAAGCAAGAACCATCTATTTTTCACAAAAGCTTTAGCCATGTTAAGAAGTAAAACTTTCTTAAATAATTGTTGCTTCATGATCACTTCTATTGTTGGCCTTTTACTCTTTTATTTTTATGTTAATATATTCCAGTCTTGTATCTTTATTTTTTGGTAAGCTAACCCAAGTCTTTTTGTATAGATGGATAACTGAAAATTAGAAAACTAAAAAGAAAAGAAATACTAAAAAAAAGCTGAATTCTGATAAGCTTTAACTCCATCTTTGTTATCCAACATTCTGAATTAATTTTATTAAAATCAGAGTTAATTTTTAGATCCCATTAAAAATGTCCTAGTCAACAAGCAACATGTTATTGTATATTAGTCAGAATAATGTAGACTTATGAAATCAGACTCTAAAATAACATAAATTTTTAAAAATACTTATGCAAGCTAACAGTTAACTAACTTACGTGTATAGAACAGATACATTTATTGTTGCAATATTTCACCAGTAAAAGAAGATTCATTACAATATTAATCTTTTCACTGTTAATATGATACCTCTTTATGAGCTTATGGGTAAAATTTAACTATTGTTCTTGTATAGGTAAAATAAGAAATTTTGTTTTTTTCTCCCATTTCCTAAATCCACCAAATTGTACCACATCTTTTCAAATTTTCTGCTGTTAACTTAAGGGCAAAAACCAAATTGACAGAAATATCATTATATGACATTTCAGTAGCCAAGCAGTTAGAAAGATCTAGAGAAAAGGCTCTACTTTCATTTATAGTACTTTTTGCTGAGCATATGGCCTGAGAGAACTGATGAAACAGTTTTAGTGAGTGAAATAAAGTGGAGTTTTTCCTTCACTTCCTTAAGGACAAGAGAGCTGAGGAGAGATCAGGTGTATCAGAGATGCATTTTGTGGCGCTTAATGATGAAAGAAAGCGTGAGTAGCCAGTATCTTTTTTTTTTTTTCTCTAAGAGATACAAACATTTTCAGTCACAAGAAATGTAACCCTGGCTTTCATAGAATATATTAATACTACAAAATGCCAAGGTAATAATGAAAATGGCAAAGTTCAGTGTTCCAACCCTTTGAAATTGCTTGGTTAGAAATCTCCTTCTCCTCCTCCTCCTCCTGCTCCTCTTCCTCCTCCTCCTCTTCTCCTCCTTCCCCTTCCCCTTCCTCCTCCTCCTCCTCCTCTTCTTTTTCTTCTTCTTCTTCTTCGTCTTCGTCTTTGTCTTCGTCTTTCTTCTTCATCTCGCTATGCACTTCAGGCTGGCCTCAAGCTTACTTTGTAGCCCAGACTGGTCTTGAAGTTGAAAAGATCCTCCTGCCTCAGCCTCCTGAGTGCATGTGCCACCACGAGTGGCTACAAATCTCTTCTTGGTTCATGTGTTTATTCTCCTTAGTTGAAAACCATACCATGGCATACTGAAGAGGTAGGCAGAGGCTGACTCTCAGGGAGCCAGTTTGCTTCTCTTTCCTGGTGTTGCCTCAAGATAGTGCTGATCAGCCCTGTCACCTGAAGGACCCAACTGGCATCTGTGGCTGCTGTCCCAGAGGACACTTATGTTCTTTTTTTTTT
>RJWT010054403.1:0-10288 GCA_004365215.1 Cuniculus paca
TGCCACTTGTGTTCCCACCATTGTGATGTCTTCTGCAACAGGACCTTCACCAGAGCTGAGCTGGTGCCTCAAACTCCAGAGCTGCAAGGAACATAAACCCCTTTTCTTCATAAAGTAGTCTGCCTCCATCATTTTATTATAGTAACAAAAATACTAAATTTGGGAAGGGATGAGAGTTAAGGAGAAAAAAGAGGAAGTGTGAAAAGGAGGGATGATAGGAAGCCAAAACAGAAAACACAGGGAAACAGAATGGGTAAGTTCCTTCTGAATGTGTGGAATTGGGAGTTGAAGGCAAGCTTGACAGCAATAAAGACTCTAGACCAGTGGTGGCAAACCTACAGCACACATGCCACAGTGGGCTGTTTGTATCACTGAAAGTTCTAAAAGGTTCACCATCACTGCTATTGACTGTTCTATACAGTCCTCTGTGCCAGATGTACCAGATATCTTGCTCCAAATCCCTTACTCTGGTAAGTGTAAGAATATTGTGTCTCCACACTCAACCTCAAAAGTCCCTGAACATAACACAAAACCTACCTCTACTATCACACTGAAATTTATGCTTCCACTTCCCACAGACCTAGAACTGAATTCAGAGCCCTAAATTGTATAAATTTGTGGATTTGTCATATTTTTCTTTATTAATACAATGCTTCATAAATATTCATCAGTAGATAACTGCCTCACTCACAGCATTTATTACCACAGAGGTAACAATTGGGTATCTTTTACAGTGGTTTTCAAATTTATGGTTTCTTAAATATTGGCTCCAGATAACAACCAAATCAAAAACCATACATTGAGGCACAAGTCTGATAAGCTTTGCAAGTTTCAGGAAAGAGACATACATACACAAGATAGCTAAGATAATTGTACTACTAATTCTATTAGTTCATTTATAGGAACAGTTAATGCTTATATTGTTTGATCAATTTTGCATGCCTATATCTAGAAATCTGAGCAACTATTTTGAAGGTAACAATATGCAATATAATAACCATTGTTAATTTAAAAATAGAATCAATTAAAATCTCTCGTTTTACCTAAAAGGAATAAATCAATATTCACTCAAAAGTGTTTCTAGATCAGCTAAAGCTTACATTTTTCTGAATGCAACAGTTACCTTCAATTAGCACTGAGACCTCAGCCTAGCAACTGTCAAGCACTTTGTACATGTGGAAGAATGGGAATCCCAAGAGAAGGCAGCAGCTACACACAATTGTAGTTATCTTTCACTACATTTTCAGGACTCCTCTGCCCTCTCAAGCAGCTTCCAAAATTTTCCAGACTGCTGGAAATTTGTTCCAGATTTTTGCACTCTACAAAATCTTCCAGAACCCAGATACAAGAAGTGCAAGTTTAACTGAATTTTGCTGACACTGATTCTGGTGTATGTATTTGAGAAGGGAAAAAGAATAGTAAATTGTGAATAAACTCCATTCCCCAGAAGTCATGCCCATAAAACTAAGAAATCAATGAATTATCATTCAACAGAATCACTCAGGACACTGGTTTTTCCTGCCCCTATAAGCTGATTATAAAAGCAGGCAGAGTTGGCTCTGAGTTTCCAAGTGGAAAAATATAATACACAGATTCACAATAGTATCTCAAATTGGAACCATTTAAAAGAATTACAGGTTCCAGAAAAATCTGTATTTGTTTACAGTTTTCTTCAGCATAAATATTTAGTAATCTAGCATCTGGAAAAGTTCTACATGTCGCTTTGAAAAGAACCAGTCATTTTATTTTCAGAGAAAATTCTCAAAAAAATAAATAAATAAAAGGGTAAAAAGAAAAATTCCTTAAAATTCTACCAATAGGTCCCCTGGTTTTACAAGTATAACTTCATGTGCATTATTTATGGTAGAAATTTTTTCCACCAAGGTCTGTTTTGATTTTAAACTGAAAGCAAGCACTCATCCTCCCCTTAAATTTCAATTCTCTCTCCAATTATAGCTAACTTATAGAGACTTCATCCTGTGGCTAAACTGACATGCTGACCCATTTCACCAGTAGTGTCCTCAACCAGCACCATTTCCAACTGTGGCTCAGACTCTGGAGTTAGTAGCTCCTCAAATCTCTCTCTTTCCCTTCCTCCCTCTCTCTCTTTATCCCTACCTCCCTCCCTACCACTCTTTCTCCCCCTTAAACCCTGGAGATCCACAGAGAATTCGTGCATGGTACAGTAAGTTTAACAAGGTAGTCAACCAAAGTTCAGAGCAAGTTTTCCTGCCTCCAACTGGCAGTCAGCCATTCCATTCTGCCGGCACTCAAAGTTGGCTTCTGAGAAAATCTATTCCAAAGCTGGCACTTTACCTCAGGAGAATTTAGTCAAAGCATTTGGCACATCAGATTGTCTAAAATACAAGGTTAAGAGCTCAAAATAGCCAATCCATTCCAAGACTGTCTTAAATTAAGAAACATAATTATTAAAAGATTCTGCTACAATTGGACATGAAAACCATACCCTTCCATGCAGCAGCTAGACAAGACTGTTTTTCTCCTGATAAATGAACAAATATTTAATGAGTATGCATACTGTTCCTCCACTGCAGGAACACAGAGAAAAACAAGACACAGTCATCCCCATCAAAGAGCTTAAAATTTAATTAGAGAAACAAGACATAAACACATAAAAACAAAACCATTTACAAAATTAGAATACAAGGTTTAGATTGCAGCAGCATTAATAACTCCATATGCTCACTGCCCAGTTTGCAGAATGTGGGGAAAGTTACCTGTGTTCCCTGTTAAAACATCTTTTGAAGTCTGATACATATACAGAAGAATATGCATATCCTAAGTGCACAACTCATTGAATTTTTTGAAAATGAACACACCCAGGTCACCAACACCCAGATCAAGAAAAAGAACATAAGCAAGCATCCCAGAATCTCTTCCTTTTTCCTTTCCAGTCACTAGTCATCTGTGAGGGTAACCTCTACCCTGACTTATATTAACATGGATTTATCTTCCTTATTTTCATACTCTGTGTAAGTGGAATCATGCAGTTTGTGCTCTTCTTGCATCTGGCTTCTGTGGCTTAACATTATATTTGAGAAATTTATCCATATTAACATGCAGAGTTAAAATTCATTCTCATTGTTGTGTAGTATTGTATCCCATTGTGTAAATATAGCAAAATGCATTTATTCATTTCAGAATTGATGGGTATCTGGCTATGATGAGTAATGTCATGAGCATTGAAATTCATGACTTATGATTGAAATATGTGCACATTTCTATTGAGAGTATCACTTTGGGAAGGACTGCTGGGTCACAGGTAAGCATATGCTCAGCTTTAGCAGATACTGCCAAACTGATTTCCAAAGGGGTTGTACCATTTTACCCTGCCACCAGTAGCATATGAGCATCTCTTCTACCCTACAATCTTGTCAGCAGTCAGTATTTTTCACAGGACAACATTTCGACAACCCACCGATAGAGGAGAGTAAGGTGTTTGAGCAGAGGATACTGGGGATTCAAGACAGTCTCCAGGTGGCTGCAGGATGTCTTCCCCCAAAGAATGCTGCAGGACTGTGAGGCCTCAAGCCTGACCCCAGAAGCACAACTCCCCACCTTACCCCAGTACTCCATCTTGCATTCAGATATCAGATCAGCCACATGCACATATTTCATCTCATTTGCAAAATAAGTTATATTAGGCATCCTAAAGCAAATAAATAAATAAACCAATAAACAAGCATATATCCTTTAACATTAAAAGGGACCAGAGAACAGAGACATAAACTCTTTCTGGGTAGGGCCAAGTGGATCAAGGAATAATATAACCTTTGTCTATTCATGTATGTATCTAATAAACACATAGGTTCTTAACAAATGCCAACCCCTGTACTATACCCTTTATAAATATAAACTTATTTACTTTATAAAACAATGAATGAGAAAATAGTATTCTAATTTTATGACTGGGGAAACTGAGGGACAGAGAAATTGAGTAACTTACATTATAGAGCTGGTAAGTAGCAAAGCAGGGATTCCAGTTTAGGCCAGCTGGATCATAACCCATGCTCTTGATCTCACATTATTCCTCTGGGATATTCAGGTCCTAAATAACTACCCATCTCAACCAATCTGTTGGAGGAAATTTAAATATACAAACTTTTAGAGCTATGCACTAAGTAGTCAAATAGCAAGTGATTCTATTTTATTTTTAAATTTTTACATGGATATATAATAATAGCATGGGTTATATTATGGTGTTAAATATTGCTTTTTAATAAATTCGTAGATCAGGAAAGAATTTATTCACCTTGGACACATTTGTATAGATGTACATCAGTGTCTTCGCTGTCAGTAATTTTTGACAACATCATCTTCAATTCATTCTGAGTCAATCATCATATAGCATCTTTTGATTTTACATATGATGAGGTCATTGGGAAGTTTATCCCAAATTAAAAGTATCCCTTTGCACACCCTTTTGAAACTCTATTTATCCTATTGGTATTATAACAACCACTTATGCAATCAAGCACCTTAACATATTGCTCTATAAAGTAAAGGCTTAAATTTTTATTTATTATAATATCAAATGAATGCTATGGAATCATGTTCCCAGTTAGAATAACAATTTTATATTTGCTTTTATTTTACCAAACCATCAAGAGATTTGTATAAATGTAAAAAATTAATGTTGATTTCATTTTTTATGTTCCTCCCCAAATAGTACTTTCTTGTTCTAACCTTAGTAGTTCAAACTTTATAAAGACTCAAATAGAGAGCAACAATTCCTGCTTTCTTAAGTAAAATCACTTAGGGAGAGAGGACAGGAAACTCACCTCCTATATAGTCGTACACGATTTTCTCTTGGACTACTCTGAGTGTGCTCTCCCAGACTAAATCAGAATCCATAATATTAATGAACCATGGTTTTGTATTATCCTTTCTAACCAATTTTTTTCACCCATCCCATGTACACTTACCCCAATCCTACACTGACATCTGGGTGCCTGGTTCTTTTCCTGGAGGGAATTCTGTTTTAACGTCATTGGCCAGAAGCCAAGGAGATACCTAACATAAAGAATGATATTAAAATGAACAAGGGCAGCCATTGGCTGAGTTCAAACTTGTGTTAGGCACTAGGCCATCTCCTTTAACCCCTAAAACAGTTATACCCTGGGTTACTATCTTCATTTTACAGATAACATTAAATCTCAGAAAAGTTAAATAATTTATCAAAAGTGTTGTAGTAAGGGTTTATAAGAGAAAAGATTTAATATGGGACACATAATTTATAGGATTATTTTATAATATTCACCCAAAGAATCAAACGCAAAAGAGTTTGGGAGATCTGTTCACACACTAGAGACCCAAAAAATCCAGCTGAGGGCCTGGGTCCCACGGCAATGTCCTATACAAGTCCAACTGGAGGCCTAGAGCCCATGACAATGTCTCATGCAAGTCTGTATCAAGGATCTGCACTGGGAAGGCCCAGAGGCCAGTGGCAAAAGCTAAGACGTCTTCACCAGTGGGATGAAGGATCTGTACTAGCAGGCTGAGGGATCTGCACTGGAGCCAGGAAGCAACACTCAAGGTAAGGACCAAAGCTCCCCTAAGGAGAACTGCAACCATCCTCAGTTACAGTGAGGATCCAAGCTCCTCCAACGATGAGAGCAGCTGAGTTCATATCAGGAAAAACAGTACAACAAGCTTCATCAGGAGGATCAACAGCTCACCATCTTCCCCTCCAGTTCTCTTTTTATGTTGTTGGCAACAATCCTCAAGTGGGTTGTCCACACCCAGAACTATACTGATTCAGTTCAGCTGAGTGTTACAAATTTACCATTAGTCAATCCACCACACAAGGCCATGGGGCTATTAAACTGTATGTATTAATCAAGCTGTCAGATTCAGAAGCCTGCATTCTAAACCCTATCATCTCCTACTTTCACATGTTTAGACTACAGAAGTCTAATCATAACATAATAGATTTATTATATAAATGTAAGTGTGCAAAATGCATCACATAAATACAAATGATGGGATTCAATTTTCCACAACGAAGTCTTGAATGCCTTGGTAATTCTGTGGCCAGGTAGATATAGCCAGATTTCCAAGGCTCAGTACTTTCAGTAGACCACAAACTAACAGGTTTCCCTGAGCAGTTAGTCCCATTCTGGGCCAAAGATAAGTATGGAAAATTCATATCCAGAGAGGAAGCCATGTGTGCATAATGGCTCCACATGGAGCTTCTGGAGTGTTCTTTTCAAAGACCGTGTGTCTGTGTTGAAATAGTATCTGGAGAACTTACAAATAGTATAGAGAAGAAAAATTAGAACAACAGTAAGCTTCTAAATCTGAACCCGTCAGAACTCCAAAGATACAGAAAAGAAAGGCTAAGAGGCATCTATTCTCATAGTAAAAAGCACAGGCTTTGGAGTTAGAAAGATACAGTTTAAAACTTGGTTCTGCCACTAGTTTTATGGCACTGAACAGGAAACGTCTTCGAATCTACAAAATGGAAATAATAATAAAAACTATAATAATTTCTAATTCATAGGGTTGTGGTCAGGAATACACCAACCCATGCCTATAAAATATTTAGTACATGCTAGCATGAGGGAATCATTTAATAAATGAGCATCATTACTATTTTATTGTTATTATGACTTTCATTCTATATGATAAGCATCTTCAATCCAAGATTAAATGGCTAGAGTGTTTCCTCCTCATGCTAGTTAAAGGATCTGATTGTCTTCCAGGAAAATGAGGGGGGGAAAGTCTTGGGGCAATATGAGAGCACAGCATCTCCCTCTTTTCCTGATACTCCCTGATTCTGAGTATGTTTTTCCATACAGTAACACTATGCTCAGCCCACTCAACAGAATTCACATCAACATCTGAAATAACATCTTTAAGATGAAAGGAAAAACAGATAAAAGGATGCCAACGATGTCTCAATTCAAGCCATGGGAAATGTAGCTAAATCTGTTATTCTTCCCATCCCACGTGAACACAGATGCCTCATACCTGCTACCCTGTAGCTCAGTAACTAGTACCTATAATGATGGGAGTATACTTAATTTAACAATCATCTTCAAAGATACGAGACCTATTTTTGCCTCCTTTAAATTTTTTATTATGGAAAATTTTAATCAAACAAAATAGAAAGGACTCCCATGTACCCATCACCCAGTTTAAAAAGTTATCTACTTATAACACGACCCATTTCCTCCCTCCATTTCTTTGCTCCTTTTAAATTATTTTGAAACAAATTTCAGAAATCATATCACGTTATCCTTAGGCATTTCAGCATGTTACTTTAACCAATGATTCTTTTGCTAAAACATAATTATGTCAGTATTCCTACTAAAAAGTAACAATTATTTTTAATATCAACTCTCCAGTCAGTATTTAAATTCCTCTTAATCTGATATTTTTTTACATTTTATCTGAGTTATAATCCAACTAACATCCAAGATACTGGTTAAAATAAACTGGAAAGTCAGTGTTTTCACTGAAATGCAAGAGGAAGTGCGCACTTCATTATTTTTTCCATTAGCTCTTATAATGTCAAGGACTTCGTCACTATCCCGACACCTAGGCTGCCTGTTCCTCTGAAATTAGTCATCAACTTCTTCTCACATTTATTAAAAAAGAACTTGTCATGCCTGGAATTGAATGACTGCAAAAGCAAACATTAGTTTTAATACTTTCATTACATCTGTTTAAATTACCTCAAGAAGCATTCGGGTACAATATTCCCATAGGAATCACCTGGGCCATGAATGCAATTTACCTCCCTGCTTACACAGCTGACCATTTAAGGTATGATTATAATTTCTTCCTCTAAATAAAGAGGAAAAAATTAATTTGTTCATATAGCACAGGTGACACTTTTGGATATTCCTGTTCTACTTTTTAAACAATTTATTCTAGCAGTTCTTTGCAGGACTTATTGCCCTGGAGTTCTTGATCCTGTTTTGTCACGCTAACCTCTCTGTTGATCACAATAGATTTACACTACACGGTCAAAACAGCATTTAGGAAAGCTCCACAAAGAGGCTGGATCCAGGCAGAGAAATAATTATGCTTGATGGTTTCTAGCTTTGGTTCATCTGTGACCCTTCATCATCAGTACTTCAGGAAAATGTTTAGCCCCACTCTCCTTCTCCCACCTCATACCCATTCAGGGCCCTGCAATCTGTTTTTGTACCTTCCTCTATCCAGTAACTGTGGTTGGTTACCAACATGTCAGGTCAAATAGGCTTTCCTCACTTTACATCTCACCTGATGGTTTTGCATACCTCAGGCTGCTCAACAGTCCCTCGATTTTGAAACCTCTCTCTCTCCCTCTCTCTCTCTGTGCGTGTGTGTCTCTGTCTCTGTCTCTCTCTCAACATCTGAAGCTACACTACACTGATTCTCCTTCCACTTCTCAGTCTGCTTCACGTTTTCCCTCACTGTTTTCTCTTCCCTCACCAATCTTTCAGATATCAGATTTCATCATAGCTTTTGCCAGCGACCTCTTCTTTGCTAATAATTTCATTACTAAGTTTTGAGAGAAGACTACCAAATCTACCTGACTTCCTCTATCATTGTCTGGAAGTTCAGACTCACCTTCCCCATGGCACACAGGGAAAGTTGCAAATGAATGGCCAAGCAGCATGCAACCAAATCAAATTCATACTGGTTCCCTGCCCTGCTCTCCACAAACAGGTAGAAACTTTAAGTCCCACTCCCTCACTCACCCTTGTCTTCTCTTCTTCACATTACCCCTACCAAATTGGTCAAAAAGTTCTTCCAAATTAATACTTCAAAGTCTCTCAAAGTCATTCTTTCTGCTTCTTTGGCTCTGTTCTTTGCCGAGTTTGTATCCTTACCTTTTTGCATCTGAGCCATCATATTAGCCACCCAAACTGGCACCAGTCTCTTCCTCCCGGAAAACGCCATCTACACTACTACCAGAGTCACCTACGCAGTGGGCAATGTAATTCTCCTCCTGAAAGACTTTCAGTGGCTTCAATTTCTATAGGCTAAACACACCAGCATCAAAGATCTTCATGGCCTGTATTGCATTCAATGTTTTATTTTGATTGGCTCTATTCTGTTTTATTTTGTTTGGTTTTACTCTCTTTAAAATTAAAAATTAAAAAAAAAAGATCTTAATGGCATGAACCTAATTTCCTATCTAGCTCCACTAGTCAAAGCAGAGTCTCTGGGGTTCTGAGTAGTAGAAGAAATTTGAATGATAGTTTCTGTGGGAAAACAGTAAGCCCAAGTAAAAATGTAATGTGAGCAAAAGCACTGAAGATGAAAGTGCTCTTTTATTAAAAGAAAAAGAAGAAGAGATAAGCTAATGGACAAGGAAGGCTGTTTTCATCATGTAGGGAAAGATATGGTTCAATCAAGAAGATAAAGAAAAATCATTAGTAGAAATCTTTAAAAAAAATCAATCTTGAATTTAATAAGAGAGCCATGTTCACTGCCATGTATATTACCTATCCCTGCATACAGTTTCTCCAAACCTAATATTCTACAGCAGACCCAACGAAATGCTCTCAAGTTGGCTAAGTGTTATTTCTATTTTAGGCTTTCAATCCCAATTGTTAACAACTCCATTAAATATAAAACTTCCTTTCAGAGCTACTTGGAAATGTGTTACATAAATGCTGCATATTTCCCCTCTTACTTCTTCCCCAGCAATTTCTCCGACTTCTAAAAATACTGTACTGCCTTGGATGCTGGCTTTGTTCACTGTGCGAGCTCCCACTTGCACACCTATCATGTTCAGAGCCCAGCTGGGACAGTTCACTTTCACTCACGTTTCTTTAATGTGCCTCCATTTCTTGTTGCTCATGTAGCACTTTTTAAATGAAGCTTAATGCTCCTGAGGAAAATATGTTCTACCTCAGGAGTGAAAAAGGCTACAGATGATCATTTTTTCTCTTCTGATTTCTGTAGTAGCCCCAGAAGACAATGGCCAACAGAAGTGTATGTGTACAGTACATTTGGGGGGGGAATAAGAACAATAAGAATCAGTGATTGTCACTATTTACTCAAAAGCAGAGACTTACTGTACACCAGATGCTGTGCTAGGCACTTTACATACAGATTCACATTCAGTCACCACATCAGTTAATGACTAGGTATCATTAGAGTGCTCATTTTTTTGGATGTGCAAATTGAAACTTAGAGAGGTTAAAGAACTTGACCCAAAGCTGCCCAGTTTCAGAAATACATCTGCATGGCATCATAACTCGTGTAGTGTATGCAAAAATAAAAAGCACATGACAATTTTGAAGTAGAAGCCTAATCCCAATAT
>RJWT010054404.1:0-10291 GCA_004365215.1 Cuniculus paca
TGATTGGCTGCTTTTGTGTACTTCGTGTAGACAGAGTCCTACCCTGTGGGGCCTTTGGCTTCCAAGGTTCTCTCTGGTTGCTGAGTGGGTCAGAACCTCATTTCCTGTATAGCTGATGAGCGTCAAGAGAATGTGTGTGCCTGTGCGCATTTGTCCCTCACTGGGACCCGTACTAATTCTCAGCCTCGCCTCTGAAGAGTTGCTAAGCTACTGATCTTCCAGGTACTGCTCCATTACCATTCTACCTTCCCACCTGCAGGCTCTGAGGGCGTCAGTTTTCCCCACAGTCTCACCAACACTTGCTATCCTGTGTCTTGTTTTGTTTTGTTTGTTTGAGACAGGGTCTAACTATGTAATCTAGGTGGCCTTGAACTTGTGGCAATCCTCCTGCCTCAGCCTCCCAGGGGCTGGAAATTATATGCCTGGCTATCACCTGTCTTCTTGATTCTAGCCATCCCACTAGGGGTAAAGTGTGATCTCACTGTGGTTTGAAATTTTTAAAATTTCTTTTTTTTTTTTTAACTTTTTTTTGTTTTGTGGCACCAGGGATCAAACTCATGACCTCGCACTTGCCAGGCAAGTGCTTAGGCCACTGAGCTAAATCCCGGCCCTTAACTTCTCATTATAGAACTCCAGACAAATACAAAGTAAACAAAATACTACAATGAACCAGCAACCAATATCCTACTGTTCTTTCCTTCCTTCCCCAAATCACTTTTTATCATCGTTATTATTTTCACCTTGCAGTTTTGCATGCAACATACACAAACACTAAAATGCAGAAATCTTTTCTGGGGGGAGGGGAAGTATTGATAATTGAATCTAGGGTCTTCACAATGAGCTACATCCACACTCCTTTTTACATTTTTCACCTTTTTTTTTCTGAGATGGTCTCATTGAGTTTCCCAGGCTGGGCTCAAACCTGTGATCCTCCTACCTTGGCCTCCTAGAGTGCTGGGATTACAGGTGTGTGCCACTGTGCATGGCTGCAAAGCTCATATTTAACTGTGTCTTTTTTTTAACTGTATCTTTTAACACACTGATACACCCACACAATCTTCACTCCAGAACATTCCCTTGTGGTCTTTCCCCATCAACGACCATGCCCACAGCAGCACCATCCTGACAGCCATTCCTGTAAGAGGGGACAAGGCCCACAAACAAGGATGCCAACTGCCCCCATTGCCTAGGACTGAGGGGGATCCCAGGACCCCAAGTTTCTGTGCTCAAACCCAGGAAGATGGAGCAAACCAGGATACGTTGTCCTTTCCCTACAAAATACAACCAGAAAGGAACTTCCTCAGAGAGACAAAGAGAAACTTTTCTTTCTTTCCTTCTCCTCTCTCTTTTCTCCTGCAGATATCAGCTGGGCTGGGGGTTACCCTCCAGCTGGAGCCATAAATGCCACAGCACCAGTGTGGCTGCAGAGGCCCGACCGACCCTTCGGCCTGGTGCCTGTGCCCGGCTGGTTAGGGATGCAGAGCAGAGCCAGATGCAGCGGGCACAGTGACTCGGCACAGCCGTTTGCTGCAGTGTGAAAGGAGCTGGCCAGGCCGGGAGGATGGAGAGGGCATGCATGGCTTGAATAGCCAAGCACCAGCCAGGCCTGTAGACAGCCGTGGGCCCACCCAACCTGCTCAGCCTGGGAGTCACTCTCTTGCCACCGAAGAAGGTGGCCTGGTGGGAGGATCCAGCCCAGTCTAGAACTTCCATCTGTTCAGAGTCCAAGGGGAGCTGCCAAAATGCACAGTCCTGGGCCCCACTCCAGAGCTGGGTTTGGTGATGGTGCCCAAGAATCTGCATTTGTCACCAGTACCCTTGGGGATTCACATGCAAGGTTTTCTGAACCAGCTTTGAGAAATTGTGCTTGTATTTCAGCCTCTCCACTGGACTGAAGCACAGAGAGAGAGAGAGAGAGGCATAGGGATGGCTTTGAGGTCACATAACAAGTTTTCAGCAGGACTGGGAAATGGGGGGCCAAGACTCCTGAGCCCTCCAGGATCCTGGAGCGAACCATGCACAGGTGAGGGAAAGCGTTCTTGGTGGATCAGAGAATGTGCTTGGCATCCTGTAAAATCCGGCTGTAGGAGGCGGTGTGGCACCCTCATACTGACCGGGCAGGCATCTTCTGAGACCAGGGTATCATGGGCCACAGTGCTAACGGCCATTGGTAGCAGCATGTCCTCTTGTCGCAGCAGCCTTTCTGAGCGGAGACAGGCAGGAGCTGGAATTCGAAGCCAGACGTGGTGGTGCAGGCTTGTAATCCCAGCACTTTTGGAGACTGAAGCAAGATTGCACGCTGGAGCCCAGTGTAGGCAATTCAGTAACAAAGTGAAACCCTGTCTCAATTTTTTTAAACATATTTTTATTTTATGGCTGGGGGTATAGTTCAGTGTGAAGGTCTTGGTATTTTCAATCCCTAGTATTAAAAAAAAAAAAAGTTAGGATTTGAACCTGGCCCACGAGCACTTAGGGCTGCATCTCTGTGCCTGTGACTCTAGGCAGAAAGCAAGGGAGAGAGGTGCTGGTCCGGTCAGGCCAACTGGGATCGGGATGGAGCAGCCCCTTTCTTTTTCCCTGGCAGCCAGACATAGAGAACATTTTGATTTAGGATTCCTCTGGGCCCAGGCACTGGAAATAATTTCTTTTTCTACTTCAAAGCATTTTAATCCAAGAAAAAAATAACAATTGTCAACATCTTGCTTTTCACATAGGCAGCTGGCTTTGGACATTCACTCATCCATTTGTGTGTGTGTGTGTGTGTGTGTGTGTGTGTGTGTGTGTGTGTGTGTATCTATACGTATATATGACATTTATAACCAGATGTTCAACCCTGGCTTCACATAGAACCACTGGCAGGGGTTCTGGAAAATTCTACTGCTCAAGCTAAAACCTAGATCAATTAAGTTAGAACCTTGGGATGGGGGTGTCCCGGGCATCAGAAGTTTTCCAAGTGCCCAGGTGATGCTAATGTGCACCTGAGGCTGAAAACAAGGCATTGGAGCAGCTTTTCAGTCTGGAATGTGCTGAGCATGCTGGTGCACACCTGTAACCCCAGGAGCTGGGAGGCCGAGGCAGGAGGATTGCCAGGAATCCGAGGCTGGCCTGGGCTACAGAACAACAACAAAGCAAAAAACCCACAGCAAAAAACACATCAATCACCAGGGGATCTTGCTGAAATGCAGATGATGAGGCTGGATGTTCCTAATGAGGTCCCAGGGGAGGCAGGTGTTTTGGGCTCCCACCCACGCTCTGAGGAACCAGGGGCTGGGGGCTCTGTGAAGAGCCAGGGCCAGGGAGCCAAGCCACACAACGGCAGATCAGCTCCATGTGGCTGGAAGCTACCGAGGTCCCTGGGCAGAGCATCACAGCCTCAGGTCACTAGGGCAGGACAATTGCCCAGCTCAGCCTCCCAGGCCCCAGAACCATGCTGTTTCACTACTGACCGGGACCCCAGAGCTGGCACAGTACCTGGCACAGAGTGGGCCTCAGAGGGATGAGGGGCAGCGTGTGGGATAGTTACTAAACTGCCCAGAGTGGCTCAGAGACCCGGATGGAGCTGATGCCACCACCTGCTAGGCATGTGCATTCAGGCAAGTCACTGCGCTGCTGTGACCATTTCCTGGGCATCTATAACAAGGCCACCAGCTCATGGTATGACTGTGTGGCTAAGTCCTCGTCGCCTGCATTTTAACAAGGTCCCTGGCGATATGTGTGCACGTTAGATTTTGTTTTTTGCTGTGGGTTTTTGGTTTGTTTGTTTGGTTTGTGTTGTGTTGTTTTGTGTGAGACAAAGTTGTTATGTAGGTCAGGCTGGCCCAGAACTCACACAGCCCATGCCGACTCGGACTCATGGTGATCCTCCTGCCTCACAGCGGCAGAGCAATAGTGGTACCCAGAGACGCCTGTATCAGTGATGGCGGAGGTCACCCTGTCACAAGGAGACCCAGGATAGCCTTGCTTTTCTACACAGTGGGTGCTGACTTTTGTCCTGTGTAACTCCCTAGGGAGGGACCCAGGTGACTGGGCAGCTGTCTCTGTGAGACCCAGATTTTTCACCCAGATGTTCCATCCCCCAGAGGCGCTGGTCCTGCCTGCCTGCTGGGGGTGGTCGGAGCCCCATCTGGGTTGTGCTGGTATTGCTGAAGGGCCTGAGGGGTGCAGGAGCTCACATCAGTGTCTGACACCGCCAGCCCAGAGGTGGTTCTCTGTGGGTGATGACTTGGTCATTTGGCTACACTTGGATGGTAAAGGAGGCTGGAGAGAGTGGTCTCCGACCCACCTGGCCCGCCACACCTGCCTTGACCTGAAAACCTCACAAAAGAAGGTCGGGTGGGCAGTTTAGTCTACACAAAGGGCTGAGGCCACACAGACATCTGCAAAGCTTTCTCCCCCCAGGCTGTCTCCTTTCTCCAGTGCTGCCAACCCCTCCTGCCTTCTGTTGCTCTCCTTCCCAGGGTGAATGTTCTCGAAAATGCTATTACATCTTCGTCGTGGAAACCATCTGTGTGGCCTGGTTCTCCCTGGAGTTCTGCCTGCGGTTTGTCCAGGCCCGGAACAAGTGTCGCTTCTTCCAAGGACCCCTCAACATCATCGACATCCTGGCCATTTCCCCTTACTACGTGTCGCTGGCGGTGTCTGAGGAGCCCCCAGAGGACGGTGAGGGGCCCAGTGGCAGCTCCTACCTGGAGAAGGTGGGGCTGGTGCTGCGTGTGCTGCGCGCACTGCGCATCCTCTACGTGATGCGCCTGGCCCGACACTCGCTCGGGCTGCAGACGCTGGGGCTCACAGTGCGGCGCTGCGCCCGCGAGTTTGGCCTGCTGCTGCTCTTCCTGGCCGTGGCTGTCACCCTCTTCTCCCCTTTGGTCTACGTGGCGGAGAATGAGTCCGGGCGGGTCCTGGAATTCACCAGCATCCCTGCCTCCTATTGGTGGGCCATCATCTCCATGACGACGGTGGGCTACGGCGACATGGTCCCCCGTAGCGTGCCGGGCCAGATGGTGGCTCTCAGCAGCATCCTGAGCGGGATCCTCATCATGGCCTTCCCGGCCACGTCTATCTTCCACACCTTCTCCCACTCTTACCTGGAGCTCAAGAGGGAACAGGAGCAGTCCCAAGCCCGCCTCCGCCGCCTGCAGAGTGCCCATGTGGCCAGTGCCAGTGAGCGAGAGCTCCTGGCTGACATGGATGACCTGGTCCCTGCCGAGGGCCCTGCCCTGCCCGTCGCCTACCTGTAGCTCAGAGGCCTCGTGTGTGTGTGTGCATGAGTGCGACACATGGTTCCAACCTATCACCCTTGCCAGAAACAAGCTTTGCCCCTGCATCCCAGGACTGCTCCCAAAGCAAGCACTGCAAAGCCAAAGGTGTCACCTGTGTGACCTTTGGTCCCCTGACCTCGGAGTCCTGTGACCTTATCTGGCCCACTTGCCCTGTGCTTGCTCCCTGCCTGTCTGCTCAACGCAGCCTACCTGGTCTGGCAGGCTCAGTCTCCTGTCTTCACTGTTTCCTTCCCTGCAGAGGCTGTGCCATCCCATGTGGGGTTCCCTGTGGCCACAGAACTGGAGTTAATGTGGTGCCTGCAGAACCCCTTTCTTCCCCCTCTCTCCAAGCTCCTTGGGGAGGAGTGCATTCTCTGTGCGCTCACCACCTCCCCATGCTATTCCCTATCAAGGCTCAGGAAGCATGAAGCGGGGAAGGTGGAAGTGGCCTCTTCCCAGTTCATCCCATGTCAGGGGCAGTGGCTGCAAGCCTGCCACTCTCCCCCTGCACACCATATACCCGGGACTGGGCGGGAAGCCACTGGCCGGCACAGAGACGCTCCCAGGGCAGCTGCACGCTGGGTGGGATGCTCTCCAGCTCCCCAGCCTGTAGCCTTGACAGAGCCAACTCTCCTAGGGCTCCACATGGTTTCTGCGGGGACTCAGCTTCCCCTTCAGCACAGAATCAAGGGCAGCCGCTGCGTCTGCCCCATGCAGGCTCCCACACCAGGCCCTGTCCCTGGGGGCGGAAGTTCCATGCCATTTCCATGTGTTTGCTCACGTATGGAGAGATTCCACCCTGCATAGCCCGCAGAGGGCTCTGCTGGAGAGCAGAGCAGGGACACTGAGCAGCCAGGACCTGAATGGCCCCCCAGAGACACAAAGCAGGTGGGGTGAGGAGGGTATTCGGGGTACAAAGCTAGAAATGGGGTTGGGGTGCAAGGATGGTGGACATCAGTGCTTTGTGGAGGGCAGAGTAGCCTGGACAGTGCAGGCAAGGACGATGGTGACACTTGAAGGGTTGCAGAGCAGGGTGGAAGGGGAGGGACTGAGCATCGCACGGAGGCCTGCAGGGCCAGCTCCTCCTCGTGACCACAGCACCTATGTCAGGCCCTGCCAGGGAGATCGCTCTTTGGCACTTCCCAGATATGACATGTCTGCACTGTCGCTCACCACTGCTGGGAGTCTATGGAGAAGGTGGTCAGGGTACTAATGGGTGAGATGGGGACCAGGAGCCTGGCCTGGATGGATGGGGTACGGTTGCCTATTATGGGTAACGAGTCCTTGGAGCTCCTCTTCTTTACTAATTTATGTGTTTATTTTAGTACTGGGGATTGAACCCAGGACCTTCTCACTGAGCCATATCCCCAACCTTTTTAATTTTTTACTGAGATAGGATCTTGCTAAGCCACTAAACTAACCAGACTGGGCTTTGACTTGTGATCCTCCTGCCTCAGCCTCCCAGAGTGCCAGTTTAACAGGCATGGGCCATTGGACCCAGCTTTTTCTGCTAGTTTTTAGCAAGGGCTCTTGCATCCTACTGGAGCTTCCCTGATCACAGGGCAAGGCCAAGGGTGCTGGCTCAGGAAAGCACTGGCATCTAGCTTGCAGCTGGCCCTGATCTCCAGGGCAGCCCTGGCTTCCTCTGCCTCCTCCTAGTGTCCCCTAGCTGACCCTGGCACATGGACCCATCCCTTGAGAAGCCCAGAGTCCGTGGAGAACCCCCAGACAGTCCCAACAGTCCTCCAGTGAGCTCTTTGCATAGTAGTCCAGTGGTGGTCACACAGGGAAAGCTCTATACCCTAACTGACCAGGACTAGCCCTGTGTCTCTGCTCTGCAAAGTGACTAGCAGTGTCTCGTGGGCCTCTGGTTGTGTTCTGGGCACCTTGGACAATAGCCATATGAGTCTTGTTCCAGGCTAATTTGTGTGCATGTGTGTGTGTGTGTGTGTGTGTGTGTGTGTACGTAGGAATCAAAGCCAGGGCCTTTTACCGAGCTACATTCCCTCCCTTTCCTTTTTTGTTTCTTTTTTGAGATGAGGTCTCACTTAGTTGTCCAAATTAGGCTCAAACTCACAATCTTCCTGACTCAGCCTCCTAAGTAGCTGAGATTACAGGTGTGTGCGATTACTCTGGCTTAATTTTTTAAAAAATAACTACTCTTAGGCAAACTATTACTCTCTCGTTGGGAGTTGGACAATTTGGGTGCCTGTTGGGACCCCTGCTTTGCACTCCCTCTGCAACTCCTGGCAGTCCTCTTGCCCTCTCTGTGGGTTTGGCTAACTGTGTGGTTTTCTGATTGGGGTTCCCCCAGGCGCTGGCAGGGGCTGTGGCAGGTAGAGCAGTCCAGCCAGGCCGAGAGCTCTGCATCCCAGCGCACAGCACAGCAGCCGCTGATGCTTAGAAGAATCTGAGAATTTCTAGATGCCCTGTCCCCTTGTCAGTGCCTATCCACAGCCCCAGGACCTGCGGGAAAAAGCTCACCTCCATGGAAAGCAGAGGAGAACCTTCCACAGCCGCCAGAAGCCCTGGGACCTCCCCACACCCCACATTCACCCCTCTTCTGATGTCCAAGCTGCGTGCCTGGAGCAGTAATTCCTAATTACCACTCTGCCCATCGCTGGAACCAGCCTCCACCCAGGCAGCTCCACGAAAACCTGCCGAGGTGAAGCAAAAAGTTTAAAATCAACACTGGGTGACCCCAGCATCCACATGATAAGATTCCATAGTGTCCCGAACACGCCCAGTTGAAATTCTGTGGTAAATTAGAAGTGGAAAATTGGAATTGATTGCTTGCATGTGGGGCTTAATTAAACGCTCTAATTTTCCTCCTGGGGAGTGTCCCAGAGGACGGGTCTAAATTGCTTCGGTCTCTCCTTGCCGAGCAACCTCTTCTTCTTGTGGACAGGTGGGTAGGAGAGGCAAGCAGGTGGCTGGCAGTGTTTTCCTCCCCGCAGGCCGGAAAGAGCCTGCGAATCCCAGAAGGCTCCTTCCCTCTGAGCCAAGGGGATGAGATTTGCAGCTAAAGTCAAAGGAAAAATAACTCTTGACTCCCAGTAACTTTCAGGTCGTGTAGACAGACATGGGTCCCAGATGTAACTAAAATTTTGGTTCAGTGTGCTTCTAGCCAGAGTTGAGCCCAAGCAATAAACTGAGGATGACTGAGTTCATTCTTCCTGTGGAGTGAAAGAAATTCAGGTAGGGCACTCTGACTCTATTTTGACAGCTTCTGGAATGTTCTGAAGTCCCGTCAGAAGACAATCAGTCCATGCAGAGAGTACAGATGATGGGTACAGGAATAGATTATGTGAATTTCAAAGGACTAAGTGTTCGGGGACTTCATTCAGTTCTCAAAAGCATCAGTGACCCTTCCGAAAGACTAAGGAGTGCTGCAGTAAACCTGCTCCCTCGTTTTAAGACAAAGCTCAGAGAGAGAAAGCCACACGCCCAAGACCACACAGCCAGCTCAGCGAGTTGGAGCCGAGTATCCTGCTCCCTGCAGAGAGCTCTTCCTAGTGTATCCTGCTGCTGCTCTTAGGTTCGTCCGATATTCAAGCCCAGTTCGCGTGCTCTCCCGACTAGGGAAGTGGGGTTGTCTGGCGATGTCCTGGCGCCTTCTGTGACAGTGGACACGGACATGGATTCCTTGAACTTCCTGACTCACTTGACCATAGAGAGGCTGAAAGTCGTTCCCAGCTCGGGCCGTGTGGAATTCTGGGAACAGTTTATACCACCAGTGGGGGCAGGAGTGAACAAGGAGAGGGGTGAGGAGGGAGCCACACTGTGGGCCCTTCCCTACCCACAGAGATGCTCTTTCGACAAAACCTGGCAGGTTGTTCAAGTGCAGGTAGAAGTTCGCTGCAGTCTCTTCCTACTCTCTGCCCCCTAGAGTTCCCCCTGCCCCCCACAGGTACGGCACCAGCACCCCCAGATGGGGCCATCAGCAGTGGCTTATTAGTCCCTCTCTTTTCCTTCACACTGATGTGCCAACAAGTTCATTTTCTGAACTATTACAGGTGCCAAGAGACCAATCCAGTCTGTATCATTTTATTTGGAAAACATGTCAAACTCACAAAAAGTTTGCAAGAACCACATCTACTGTTAAAGCTTTGTGACGCGCCTCTTTTTTTTTTTTAAACACATTGTCCCATTTGCTTTGTGCTTTGTCCTATCTGTATTTTAGTTTTATATCCACAGAGCATTCCACTGGACCACTTGAGAGTGAGCTGCCCACACCAGGGCCCTCTACTCTCGAAACTTTATTTACTTTTTTTTGTATTATCAAAGATATATTTTGCTGCCCAGTCATAAGGAGTCGCAGGCTTGGAATATGCAAAATATCAATATATGATAAAATATTTATTAATTTAAGTAGATGGGAAGATCACCTATGAACCTTTCGTTTCCCAGAGGGGGCACAGTGTGGCTTGCCTCCCGCCCTCAGAACTGTAGAATGTGCTGCCTGCAGGACCCAGCAGGCGCCCTCTGCCCAAGGGTGCTTAATCAGAAGTTTTCATGTGGTCCCAGTGGCCCAGGAACCTTCCAAGTGCAAAGTGTCTGACAATCCCATCAGATCCCCCTGGGAATCTGGCCTCCTCCTGACAAAAGGACAGAAAGCTCAGAGGTAAACCAGCTCCCTCCTCCTAGGTGCAAGAGCCCTGAGGACACCAGTTTGTGGATTCCAACCCCAAGGTCTTTGCACCCAGAGCCATGGCGAGGTCGTCTGCCACAGCACACTGAATGCACATGTGATGTTTGATCTACGCTCTACTCCAGTGTGTTCATTGGCCTAATAATCCCCTTCATAGCCTTTTCCTCCCATCTAGCACAGAATCCCGGATCAGATGTGACTTTTCCTGTTCCTGTTGCAATCTGGACCATTTCTATGGCCTTCCCTTGATTCCGATGACATTGAAACCATGGGTAACCACGTCATACACAGCACCCTGAACAGAACTCTCCCCCTTTTCCATCTGATGTCTTCCCAGCCTCAGATTGAGGCTACACGCACTGGGCCAGGACACCAGGCGAGT
>RJWT010054405.1:0-10300 GCA_004365215.1 Cuniculus paca
CCCTGCCTCCATCGGTTGGCAAGATGGCTGTTCTGCTTCCATTTGCTGGATCAGGCCACTTTGTGCCACCTCCAGGCCTAAAACCTGGCCCAAGTCACCAAAATATCTCTCCTAAATTTCCATCAAACTCCTTAAAATATTTTCCTGCTTTTTCTCTTGTTCTTTACTATTCCTTCCCCAACAGAAGCTAAGGTGATCTTATAAAAATGTAAGTCAAGCTGGGTACAATGGCACATGCCAATAATCCCACCTACTTGGGAGGCTGAGGCAGGAGGATAAGAGTTTGAGCCTAAACTGAGACACTTAGTGAGATACTGTCTCAGAATTAAAAGATGAGTGTGTGTGTTCTGGGAGCACAGTTTAGGAATAAAGTGTCTAGTGTATGTGGGACCCTAGGTTCAATTCCTAGTATTGGGGGCAGGGAAGCAAGTCACATCATTCTGCTTTCTCTGCTTAAAACCATGCAATAATTCTGGGGTAAGAATCAAATCTAAATGCCCAGGTTTGCCCTCTGAGACCCAACATGATATGGCCCTATGTATTTTTTCCACCTCCTCATGTTCTGTACTTGCCCCTTGATGAATGTCTTTCAATCACTCTGGGCTTTTTCTGTTTCCCCTGATGTTCCAGGATAATTCCTCTTTCAGGCACTTGCCTTCCTTCTGCTTGGAATGCTCTTTCTCATTCACTTCCACAGACAAATCCCACTTCCTCAGAGAGAACCCCCCACCCCGTCTAAAGGAGCATCACCACCACTCTCATTACGTGTTTTATTTTCTTCATATATTTATCAGTGACTATGTCAACTTTTTGTCATGGTAACAAAAACCTGAGATAAATCAACTTAAAGAGAGGAAAGGCTTACAGTTTGAGAGTTTCAATCTATAACTGATTAACTCCCTTGCTTTGAGCCTGTGGAGACGCAGTACATCATGGGGGAGTGCATGGCAGAGGAAGCCCATTCACCTTATGCAGTTAGGAAGTGAAAGTCAGAGAAGGGGCTGGATTGCCGCTGTAACAAGTACTCCCCCAGTGACGTCAGACCTCAGACTAGGCCCTCCCTCTTAGAGGTTCCACCACCAGTAGTGCCAAGCTGGGGACCAAGTCTTTTACACACAAGCCTTTGGGAAACATCCTAGACCCAAACTACTGCAGTAACTAAAACTGTCTTATACATTTATTTACTTGTGCATGTTGTTTTCTTCTCAAGACTAGAATAAGAACTCTGGAAGAGCAGGGACCTCATTTGGCATACGGCAGATTATTAATAAATATTGGTTGAATGAATGGAAAGGCATACTGAAAGTTCAACCGAGATTAGAAATAACTGCAGTGGCTCTGTGGGAAACAGTGGGTTCTGTCTTTTCTATTAAACAGGAGTGACTCCATCTTGGACTCTAGCCCATTCTAGATAGCCCTTCCTGAACACACTAAGTTACAGAAAATGCCTGCTCAGTTCCAATCCTGGGAACACAGCTACAAACTAAAGATAGCTTATCATGGGCCAAGGATTTTCTGCTCTCCACATCCCCCTCTATTCTGCTCTCCCTTTCCCTCAGCAACCCCTCAAATTCCCCTTGTGCCATCTGAGTTAGCCAATCGAGATAGACTGTGAACCTCCAAACCAGCCAATGGGAAAGAGGTCAGCTGCTCTTCTTGTGTTAGGGATAAAAGGAGCCATTCTCCTTTGTCTTGCACACCTGCTACCTCATTGCTGGGATGGGCTTGTTGCCCTTTTGGGAAAGTAAAAGTAAAAGCCTTGTCAAAATTTGTTGATGCCTGAGTGCTTTATTATCTATACTGACAAACTGAGTCTGGGGGCTCATTTCCGACAGCTCCAAACCTCATGGCAGTGTGATTTTCTTATGTGTCTATTCCACGGATCACCACAGAATATGTGCCTATTTCAAGATCACCTCGAAAAATTATTTCCAAACACAAGCTGGGTAGCAGAGGCATCTTTATGAATAGTAGATGTACTACCACGGTGACCAGTTTCAGTGTTTACATTCTTATTTGTTTTCCAGAAACTCCCTAGATTTTATAGTCTTCTTGCATGTGGGTTGGCAAGTTGTGGGAGGAAATTGCTGACTCCATTTCTAGCCCCAAAGCAAAGCTGCATTACGCAGGTGAAATCGGGTTACTGGGATAGGTCTGGTTTCCTTGGTGATCCAGGAGGTTCAGTTATATTTGAAGTTGCTAAGGAGGAGAAAAACCTGATAAGGCAGATCTGTGTTCTCCTTAGGGAAGGAGTGCTTTTCAGCCCTCCACCAGGACTGAAGCCAGGCCTCTCTGACTGGTGAGGCCTGACCTCTGGCAAGATGGCATGAATGACACCTTCTAACTGTTCCCAGAATCCTACGACCCAGTTCGGCGAGTTTGTCCCAGGCCAGCCCCGGGTAATTGCATCATGGGCCCTCAGGCTCTCCATCTGCATTGTTTTTGCATGTAAACATCGTAACCACAGAGACCGATAGTTAGCTTATTGTAGAATGTGCTAACCACCTTTCTTCTGGCCCCCATGACAACAGAAAAGTATGTTATTTTCTAAATGATAGAGTGGCTCAGTGAACCCCTTAAAGAAAGTCTTTACTCGTCTCAGTTGGTTTGTCAAAATTGAACCCCAGTGTCGTTTGTTGCCAAGGGCTGTGTGCCAGACACTGCAGTAAATACTTGAAAAATGTTTACCTCGCTTCCTTTTTTGACAGAATCATGACGTAAGTACTCTCATTATCCCCAACTTACAGATGAGGAAACTAAGAAAGATGAAGTGGCTTTTCATGGCCACCGTGGCAGAAAGGGGTTAGTCAGGGATTTAGAAAAAGACAACTGTTTAGCACATACTCATACTGTATTCTGAATTACCTCTAACACTAGCAGAGGACGGGGAAGATAACCTTTGCCTTCTGCAGTTACCTGATACTCGAAGTCCACCTTATGCTGCATGTCCCGTAGATACTGAACATCGCTGAAGAACTTCTGCCTGTCCTTTGCTTCATGCAGCATGATTCTTAATCCCTGACCTGCATATGAAAGAGAAATAAATGTGCTGTGACAGACTCTTTTGTGTCTTTGTCATATTTGGATTTATTTTAGTATACTTGCTTTTATTAATTTAATTGCTATTGTTTGAAAGGCACAGATGTTCCTTTCTGACTGAAGGGCTTCTTGTGTTGCTGTTGAAGCCCTTCAAGCTCTCCTGTTCCAGGTATAAATAATGCAATCGCAGTCATCAGCTGGCTTTGGCAATCTTATCCTGGTTGTTCCTAGGAAGTTAGGTTGACAGACACCTGATTCAGAAGCAGTTCTACAATGTGATGGAAAATCCGAGAGCCGCACTAAATTAGCAATGACCAAAGTTAGAAGCCCTGCATGGCCTAAAATCACCTACACAACAATTACTGAACACTTATTTCAACCCAGGCACTGTGCTAGGCACTGGGGTACAGCAACCAGCAAGACAGACTTGTACCCTGCCCTGTGTTGCTTATTGTCTAGGGTGGGAAACATGACATTGGACATGTGAACCCTAATGCCAACAAGTGCGATGGAGTAGAATATGGTGTTCTTAGAGTGTCGGGAAAGAAGGGCATAATCTGCTCTGGAGGGGTTCAATAAGGAGTCAGTGAGGCAAGAAGTAGAACAGAGAGGGCAGGTACAGAGGGTCCAGGGCATGAAGGGGCACATACTGATGAGGAACAAGGTGGGGGCAGGGCAGCAGGAGCAGAGATGGGTGTGGTGAGGCACATCAGATGGACTGAGGAGTTGGCAGGGGCCAGCTCATGTGGAGCCTAGAAGGTCATCATTGGAAGAGTCACATAAAGCCGCAAAAAGTTTCAATCTAGGAAATAGATTATCAGATTGTGTTTTTAAAAGACCCTCCCATTTGTAGTATAGAGAATAGATAGTGGGAGGTAGATATAGAGTAAAAGATGGAAAAGGGAAGACCACTGAAATATGTGATAATAATATGGATGAGATGAGATGTTGGCCAGACTGGCTAGTAAAGGTGGAAGGAAGAAGAAGGAGGAAGAAGAAAGGGGAATAGGGAAGGAAATGTGGCCTCTGGAAGTCGCAGGCACTCTTCTAAGCATTTACACATATTAATTCATTAAATCTTCACAACAATACTCAGAGGCAGACCTTACAGCTCTATTTTGCCAGATGAGGAAACTGAGGCACATAAGGATTAAATAACTGGCATGAGGCTACAGAATAAGTACAAGAACTGGGATTAGAACCCAGGGAGGTTCCAATGTACACAGTGTTTAAGCACAGTAAATTCAAGCTCAAGAAAGAAAATCACCAGGTCTCCAAGATTCTAGGGAGGTGCTAGAGAGGGAAGTATCAAGGAAGCTGCCTAGGTTACTGGCTTGAGCAGCTGGCTAACTGATGCCAACAGTGCCTTCAGAAAACAGAAAAGGAGCAGGTTGATGAGAAATGAATGTGGATTTGAAGTGTATGGGATACTGTAAAAGCAAGCATTAAGCAAGCAGTTAGATGCAGGGCTTTGCATTTTGTTGACAAATGGGATTAAAGCAGAATGGATACCAGAAAGAGAAAATGCTTTACACAGGACAAACTGGAACAAACACTAAAATTTAAGGAACAGGCAACCAAAGAGAAGCCCTGCAAAGAGGCATGGGGGAAAAGCAGGTGGGTGCTGCTTTATAAATGTGCAGAGAATTTCAAGAAGAAGGAAATTAATAACCCCTGTGAGAGCAGTTACTGTAGTGATGGAACTGAAAACAGGTTGCAGCAGGGTATGTAAATAGGAGGGAAAGAAGTAGAGAGGATACTCTCAAGAAGTTTGCCTCTGGTTGGTGTGGCCTAAATTTATGATGATTATATTAAAGCTCACGAGGTTACAAAATGGCACTGTTAATGTAATGGCAAAACCTCTTCTATAGGGTCATCAAAAAGCCCCCACATGATTCTTGCTTATCGTCCAGTGAAGCTCTCTATATATCTATGCATATTTTTAATGACTACCATGTGACAGGAACTTCCCTAGGCTCTGGGGGAAAAGCAGGTTAAGACAGATGTTGTAACCCTCACGTGTGTTGTTGTTGCACTCTGTGACTCCCATCCTCCAATTTATTGAATTGTGTGGACACCGGCAAAGTCAGGTTATTCCTGACTCATGGTGACCTAGTGTCTGATCTGGTAGTTAAAAAATCTTGCAAGGTTTATCATCTGTCCATGAGCTACAGGAACAACTTTTGCTGGTCCCTTGGGAGTAGTCTCAAGTATAGAAAGATGGTCTTTGAGAGACAGAATCTGCAACTACAATCCAATGTACAGTTGCATAATCTGTAAACCAAACCTAGATCTTGTCTCTCAGCATTTTAATAGTCATTTACAGGACACATTTTTAAAGATCATCTTTAACTTTTCATATGAATTTGTATCTGTAAAAGATGAGGTTCTGATCCCACCCTTCTTAGCAAATGATGGTGTTAAAAACAGAAAAATGAACCCCTGTTGCTACTTTGGAAAGAGAAGGCTGTCTGAATATTAATCAGCCAGAGAACATAAGGATTTATAATGAGAATATGTTAACAGTCCCTTAAAGGGGCACATTCGAGAGTCTACTTGGATGATACATTTTGGTTACAAAGTTAACACAGCAAAACCAGTTAATCTATCATGGTGTTAACTCAGTGTTATTTTAAAAAGGCTTCTAAATCAGGAGGCATGAAATAATTTTGCCCAAAGATCCAGGAAATAACTATTTGAATAACTAGCTAGGTTACTCCTGACTTCACAATCACCTACCAAATAAAGGACTTCAAATTGTCTACAAAAGTCTGTTCCTCCTCCCCACTCTCCATTACATTATATTTTACTTTATAATAAATGTTTGGAAGCCTCATAGTACCATATATAATTTCCTATTTAAATACATCAAGACTTTGTAAGACTAGAAGAAACAGACTACTAGAGATAGATTAAGGAGACAGTAAGTTATCTCATGTTAGGCAAATATTCTCCACATTGCACTCTATTCCAAGTTTGAAAAAATGACCAGGTTGACCAAGAAACAGAAATAACTGTATGGAAATATATCCAGGTGAGATAATGCTTAATTCATGGAGCTCATTTTTGTGGGCCTACTCAACCAGATGACCATTTGAAGCCAAGAGTTTTTCCTCAGCAAATACAGAAGTGGGGGGCAGTGTAGCAGAATGATAATAAAATGTGGGCAAGGCTCTTATTTCTAAAATACCATTCTGTATTATTTTCCGTTGCTTACCTTTGAACTGCTTCTCATTTTGAAATCCACTCATAGTCATGCACACTTGTTTTAATTCTCCAGCAATAATGTACTGTGCCAAATTTGTGCTTTAGAAATCAGTGTGAAAAGTCATATCAAGTAGGGTGGGGGGAAGAGAGGAGGAGGAATGTGGGAGAAGGGAGTCTGTGTTGCTGAAAACGACAACAAATAATTCTTCTTGGCCTCAAAATTCTACACATCTGTGAAATTTCAATGAGGAATATTCTAAGAACTTTGTGACATACGAATTTCTCTCTAGTATAAATTTCCAATGACTTCAAATCAAGTTTCCTGACTAAGAAGAAGAGAATTTGATTGCAGAATACATTCCTTTCATTTCTTTTGGGAAAAAAAGTGTGTGTGTGTATGTGTGTGTATACTGTCCTGTTTTGTCAAAAAGCTGACTTGAAGTATCTTTTAAATAAGCTATTATTCTGTTTTCTTATTATGTTCTGATATTAGAAATATCATTAGTGACATTTTGATAATTTAGCTTCCTTTTAAGGCCGAAAGTTCTTTTGAAACAAAATGGCTGTGTTAATACCTGACAATCAGATTTACAAATCCCCTCCTTTTCACAACTGGGTGCCTGGAAGAAGGATTTCAACCTTCTCCACAATTAATTTGTAATGACAAGGATTACAGAATTTGTTTCAATCTTAACTTTAAAAATAATCTTAGAATTTGCGAACCTTAGCTTATAAAAATGTCTTGATTTAGGCCCAATTTTCCTAATATTCCCTGAGTACTATGACAGAAGAGAAAGAGGAGAAATTGTTGTAGGAGGCAGGAGACCTTTTGCCCCTTCCAGTCAATTCGGCTTAAGAAGTCAAGGTGGCAGGTGCCAGGAAAACACTGAGACAGGCACCAGGCTTGTTTATTCTGGCGACTTTTAATTATGTTGTAAAAGTATCAGAGATGAGTGATAACATATTGATTATCAAGTTCAGAGAGAAAAGACTGACTCGGTGTACAACTGTAAATCTTTAGGAAGCAATGCCATAGGTTTGACAAGCAGATGGGATTGGATGCTATCATTGAAGTTACTGTACATAGATATGAGGCAACTGCCTGTCTGCAAAAGGCCAGACTCCTCAAACCAGTGTCTTTGAGGCAAGTAAAAAAGGAAGAGGGGCTGAGGCCAGCAGGAGACAATGAGCGCCTCCCTCTAAAGTGGAAAGGAAAAGATGTACACACACACACACACACACACACACACACCTGCTTCCCTCGGACTGGGGTGGATCTGTGGCAAGAGAGGCTGGAGCCCGGCAGGCCCTTTACCTTGCAGGTCCACACTTTCTACCCTGCCAAGGGCTAAAGAGGCCGAGGGCCGGGGCTGGCGGGCCTGTTCAGGGCGCAGAGGGGCCGCCCATCAATTGCGCAGGGGGCCGTCCCTGAGCTGCTTTTCTTTCTCCACCACTCACGTCTTCTCTACCAGTCCCTCTTCCTCCTCCTCCGCGGAGGCAGCTTTCAGCCCGCGGGTGCTGGCCTTTCTAGAGGCAGAGGCGGCGAGGGCGGCTGCCTGGCGTCCTCCCGTTTCCTTGGCAACCGGGCCTCCTCCCTCCTCTTGAGGAGCTGGGGGGCGGGGAGGCGGGGAGGCGGGGGTGGGGCAGGGCGGGGCTGAGGCCTTTGCGGTCCTGAGTTTACACGTGGGCGCCCTGCTGGTTGCCGTGGGAACGAGGCGGGATGCGGTCGCGAAGGCAAAGTGATGATGGCGGCAGGCAAGGAAGTGATGCTCAAGGAGGAGGCTCACTGGCTTTGTCTTGTCCAAGCCCAGATGCAGATATGGAGGCCTGAGCTCCTTCCCTGATTGGTGCTGTGCATTATAAAGAATGGGATTCGCAAATAAGAGAGGAAAAATTTTGACTGAATAAAAAAATATTAAATGTGGTATGTGGAAAGATTCTGTGATCCTGGAGATTGAGCGCAGCCCCAACTGAAATGCTCTAGTCCAACATGAAAAAGGAGAAATAAATGATTAAGGGAGGCACTGAATCAGAAGCAGAATGGAGAGCAAAACACAGCACCCTTGGTTATCAGTGACCTTCATTGGCTTCCCAAGCAAGGAGGTGCTGGGAGGCTTAGACCAGTGCCCACCAGGGCCTCTGCTCTCTGGCCTCTCTGCCAGCCTTATTTTTGGCTGTGGTTCTCATAGGCAAAGATGGTTCTTCCATTAATTTTGTATTGTTAGGCCCTCAGTAATTTCACAGCCGATATCAATTTAGGGCATTTTAGATTGAGAGTAGGGGAAAAGAATAGAAATTCTTGGACCTTCACCAGTTCTCAGAATCTCATGTGTCTGTGGTGTGGAAGCAGGCCCCACTTTTGGGGGTGGTCATGTCCTGTGAAGTATGGCACCCTTCTGTCTACTGCCCCCACCTTCATTTCGAGTTCCATGACCTCTGATTGGGTTATGGCAAGGGCCTCCCAACCACACTTCGGCTCCCCCCGCTTCCCACCAATTCCCCTGTCCTAAAAACAGCATAAGTATTGTCTTCAGTGCCTGCTAACAAGCTCTCAGAGACTCCTCACTGCCTGTGGAATAATTCCAGACTCTTGACTATGACTTTTCCCTGTTCTGTTCCAGGCGTGCATTCTTAGTTTTTGTCCTCCAGCACTTCTTCACTCACACTTCAACCAGATGGGACTCCATTTTAAACACGCTAAACCTTATTCTTTGCCTTTTAAGATATGAGCCTAACAGAGTCTAGACAAAATGTACTTAGGTGATATTGGGTTTGAGCATTTTCACACCTGACCCTCACTAATCTTCCAGAGCTACCTAGGATGTTTCCCACCCACATTCTGTTCTTATTCTCAACTGACTATCAACTTTCCTTATTAAAGCATTAACTATAAGGATTTAACCTATGATCTCACTTCAGGATCTTTGCCTTTGAAAAGGCAATACTTTAAAGATTCTGAGTTTAAGGAGCACTGGATTGAAGTGGTAACAGTAAAATGGTTAGTAGGGAACGTGTTCTGATGGACATTGACCCATCTCAAATAAAAATGATTATAATGATTAATGATAATCATTAATAATGATTAGTGATTTAACAGTGGAGGAAGCTGAAACCCTGGGGATATAGTTGAAGAGAAATGACATGACCAAGGATACAGGAGAAGAACTAGAATCAGTGCTCAAAAGCAAGACTCCCTATATCCAATACCTAGATGTTGCCTACTGGTAAAATAAAGCACATTAGATTCAGATTTTTCCTCTTCTATCTGAAGATCAATATAAAACAATACTATCTACCTCAAAAAACCACTGTAAGGATCAAATAAGAGGTCAAACAAAATACTTAACATCAAATTTGCACAAAGTAGGCTCTCAGTAATTGGTAATTTTGGCATATTTTAAGACACATTTTAAGATTTTATTTAGTGCACTTGAGTGTAAAGTGCACTAAATACTTTAGGATTTTTAAATAAGAAAGTATGGAAAAGTCATTTTATTTCTGAGTTTTAAACTCTTCTGCATTTCCAGTGTTTTAGAAAATTAAATTCTGTGAAGACTCATGGTGCCCTCAAAAGGGAATGATAGTGCTAAAGGGTCAGCCCATAAAAAGCTAGAGAGGAATTCTGACTTTAGTGTTTCATGAGTACACTTAACTTTGGCAGGTAAATTACAAATATGATTAATTCCAGCATTAAAAAGGAAATTACTAAGAAAGAGTCATCAAATTGAAGAAAAAATACAATTCCAGGCTGAAGAAAGGACCCTACTCTTACGTACTTTTTTGCACAATGTTTCCAGTCAATGATAAAATAAGTGAAGAAGAAACACTTAAGCATAAAGTGGTTCTAACAACTGAGATATTTTGTGTTTGCGAATAAGCACTAAGAAGTTCTTTAGCTGAATATGAGTTGGACAAAGGACAAATTCAAATATAAAATTTCAGAAGTAGACTGTGTTTTAAGCTTCAGAAAGAACATTTTTGAGGAAAATATTTAACTCAGTGCAGACTGAAATGCTTTCTGGAGGGATAGTCATACATTCTAAGCTTCTCAAGG
>RJWT010054406.1:0-10291 GCA_004365215.1 Cuniculus paca
CACAAACACAGAGTGATCCTTCTGCTTTAGTCTTCCAAATGCCGGGATTACAGGTACATGTCACTATGCCCAGCTTAAAAATTTTTTTTAATGAGACTGCTACCTCTAAAGATAGCAATTCTTTTTAAACTAGAAAAAATTTAACTATAGAGACTTGTTTTCTATTTCTTCTTCCTGTATTATTAATTTTCATTAAAATGAAATGAATCTATTAAGTATAATATAGGTTAATATTCTTGAGAAGGCAAAATACAGAAATTCATTAATTGTAATGTTGTTAAAAGTTTTATTATCAAGGCAAATTTGTTTGCTCGTTTGCTTTAATGATACTCATGAGAATCTAATACTACCTTATCATTTTTTGAATTAACTCCACCTATTTGTTCTCTAACTTAAATATTCATCTTTCTATTTCACACATCTTTTATTGTCCAATTAAAAATATCACTTATCCTAAGTAAGAAGCTGCTCTTGAGATATCTGACCACAGCTTTAGATATAGTCATTTTTAGCTATCAAAGCATTAAAGAATGGAATTTCTATTTACCTTGGAATATAACTACTTGTTACAAATCATCTGTTCTATGCACTGTAAACTTGAATTCAGGAACGCTTTAATATCTATATAATTATGTCTGGGAATGCAACATTGCATACCATAGGCATTAAACATGGAGGTTTTCCTACTTTTATTTTAAACAGGATATTAAGATGTATTTCTTCTCTTCATTTCTGATCTGAAGTGAGGTGATGAAGCTATTTTAACACATATTTTTATTCAATATAAATTTTCTTTCATCCAAACTGTTTTAAAACTAAAAAGCCCTAAGTACAACTAGTAAAAACCACAGTCTAAATATATAATATTACTAGACATGAAAATGTCTAATTTCCTCTGTATTCACAAAACAAGAAAAGATAAAAAAATAAAAAAGATTATAAGAATTAGTTATAATATCAGAACAGCCGGCACTTTTGTAGTTCTTGCTGTGGGTCATTTGCTCTTCTATAATCTTTATATATATTGCACAACACATTTACCATTGCAAAAGTCTTAGAAGAAACTGAGTCAAGAAGAGCTTATATTTCTTGTCTAAAGTCACACACCTTGTTAGTATTATAGCCAGGACTTGAATCCAAAAGGAATTATTCAGCATCCTCTAGTCATGGCCACTGTTAAATATAATCTGTGTATAATATTGGAAAAGCTGAATCATATCAATTATTAAAATGTGAAAAGTTCATCTTACTAAACTGTATTTTTTTAGCCAGGTATGGTGGGGTATGCCTGTAATTCCAGCACTCTGGAGGCTGAAGCAGGAGGATCACGGCAAATTTAAGGCTAGCTTGGGCTACACAGTGAATTTAAGGCTAGCCTGAATTATATAGCAAGATCCTATCTCAAAAAACGATAGATACAATGGCTTTAAAATATACTCTCGGGTTAAAATGAAGATACCTGAATGTTGTTTTAGCCACAGTTTACAAGTATTTTCTTAATGAACTCCATTTAATGTATACTGAGTCTTATGCATATATCATTTCTTTTATATGATGACTACCTTTTGTTAAAACCTCCAGATAAGAGTAGATTTAACTGAAACATTTTACTCTTGTTAGGCATTCATTGTCTTTGTAGAACACATGTTTAATAAATTTGTTAACATTTTTCTGAGTGTTTCTTATAAAAACTATCATTACTTTTTATTTGGATTATAAATGCATACAATTTTAGTACAGTGAAAGACACTGAAGTGTGTTGAACTTAGTTTCCTCATTTTAAAGCAAGATTATTGAGATTCTCAGAAGCTAAGCAACTTGTGCAAGGTCATACCGTATGAAGGGATGTGAAGATTAAGTTAAGTCACTCAAAGTAACTTTTTTAAAAGAATGTCATGAAATAATTAATCTGACCTGACTTTCCTTTGAGAGTGCACAGCTTTTCAGTTTCTCTGACTTTCATCTTAAGCAAAATTGTTTTTTTTTTACAGGATTATAAACACATTATTGTAATTTATTACCTTATGGTCATAGCATTTGTGTCTATAAATTATTTCCTGAAAAGCTCTATTTGTTATTTAATTTTATGAAGAAGTGAAACAAATCAAAATATACAAATATACTATTAAATGCACATTTAATTTCTGATGTTGACATTAATGATATAAAAGGTATATATAAAGCATACTTAATTGTCTTGATGAGATTCAGAACACACTACATGAAAACATAGTGTCTTAGTATTTGAAAAAACAGCAGATTGAGGCATATCTCTTAGACCTTTCCCTAATCTTCTCTAAAGAGGTCCTGAAAGAATTCAGTGACTTTCCTCTAATGAAGGTCAAAAGATGTTATTATGGTTTGTGTCTGGATGGCCCCCTCAAAGCCTCATGCACTCAAAAGACTTTTTCAGAGGTGGCTGAATCTAGGCTGTGTGATTCTGGGATGAAGGGTACATGACTGGTAGATCGGTCAACTGATTGGCTTGCCATAGTTCTGGCTAGGATTAAGGCTGTGCATGCTACAATTGCCCTCAGGTGTGTAGTCTGCATAAATTATAAGGAACAGAGTCTTGTCTCTCCTTTTCTTGTTGCTTTCCCTGTCTTCTGCCACCCTGAATGGTTGCCCCTCTGCCATGTGCCACTCTGTCTTGGAGTCAGCCAATTATGAACTGAAACCTCTACAAACTGTGAGCTAAATAAACATCTTCCCCTTTAAATTCAGGTGTCAGGTATTTTGACTCAGATATGAGAAAAAAGTAACTAACACAGGACTTTGTGCCAGATAAGTCTCTACACCTAGAGGATACAGACAGGTAGACAGAAAGAAGAATCTGAACAAAGGGGTTTTACTAAATTTCCTCCAGTTAAAATTAAATCTAGTACCTTGTCCGTTTATTATACTCCTGAATGGATATAAAAAATACACAATTTCCTCTTTCTTTGAGCCTTCACATCTGAAGGCTCCCATATCCTATAAAACTCATATTAAAGAAATGTGCAGATTTTTCTTTTTTCCTGTGTTTTTTTATAACACAAACCTACCAATGGATGTGCAAAAAATTCTTTTATCCCTTATAATATGCAGACTGAAGTTATAAATAAATAAAGCAATGTAGCAGGATATAAACAGATCACACTTTTACCTGTATTGAATTTCAATGAGTCTCATATCTTACAAATTGAAGTAGAAGTTACCAAAAGATCACTTTGAAAATAGGAAAGCTGTGCTGCTTTTTCACTCAACCATTGGCCAAAGTCCCATGCAAAAGCTATCCCAAGTTTTATGTGGTGGTCCTTGCCTGTAATTTCAGTACTCAGGAGACTGAAGCAGAATTTCCACAAGTTTGAAGCCAGGCTGGGCTTCATATCCTGTTCTGCTGGTACAAATTAAGTTACAAAACCTAGTTTTCAAAGAAAAAAATTCTTGTTTTATTCAAACTATCTCAATGTAAATAGAATTGAGTTTTGTGCTAGTTAAAAGGTATGTTAAAGCTTTTACCCTTAAGAATTATAATACATTATTGATATAAATATTTCTGTTATTATAGATACATATACTCAGTCATTCTGAATGTTTGAACAAATAATGAAATTATTATAAAATGGCTTCTCTAATCCAAAGAAGTTTGTTCACTTTTGTTCTGATTCTCCATTCTTTCTGAATTAACTCTCCTTGGTCTTTGTAGCCCTTTACCCCAAACTGTGGGTACAATGAACATCTACTTTCTTACTTTTTCCTTTTCTATTCTCATGCTCACTGTTTTTCTCCTTTCTCTTTTATCTGTTAACAGTGACACTAAATTCCCACATCAGGTTCTCTTGCCTCAACACTTACCTACTTTGTAATCACAACTTTTAACCAATTTTTACAGTAACCTATCCTCCTCCTCTTCCTCCCATCCCTGCTCCTGGACTGTTTTCATGTCTTTTAATTGTTTCTCAATATCCATTTGACCATGGTAAAATGTCCTATGCTCTACAGTATCATCTGAACATCTAAATGTTGCTGGATAATTGAAGTAATAAAGCAGTAAGCACTAGAGTAAAGTAGATTGAAATTAGAAGGTGTCAATTAAAATTCTAATAAAAGTTAATCAAATTAAATTCAACATCTTTCTATAGATACATTATTTTTGTTATTATCTATAATTTTAGGGAATGGAGAAGGAAAAGTAAAATAAAAATATTTAAAGAAAATATATTAAGCACATTCTTTATGCAAGTGAAAAATGATCCTTTTGGTAATGTGGTAATAGAGTAGAAAATCAATTTCTCAGTAATCACAGTGACTAAGTAATTATTTTAACTCTTCATCATTCACTTTTTTTCACCAGTATTGTCCTCATATCAAGTGCAAATTTTTTTTTACCCTTTTTATTATGATGTCATACTTTCCCCTGTCTTGGCTCACACTATTAAATAATGTACCATCTATGATAATGGATAATATCTACTTTGTTTCTCTTATCAACTATGAGTGAACATTGAAATGAAATAAGACACAAATTCACATGCTAACAATATGTTATAAAGGAAAAAAATGCTAGATTTTATGTAAAAAATGAAAAAATAGCATCAAATTCTGTTCCATTTGATTTGAGACTATCTTAAAAATGCATTGAAGTTCAAAACAGAGGAAAAGAAAGACATCACTGGAAAATAATCCACAGTATATAGTAAGAAGTAAAACTAAGAGGCTCCCTTTGGAGGGACAGAATGCAGAACAGTTGCTTCCATGAAATTAGGTTGATGACCACTGTATATCATTTGCTTTTAAAAACTTTACATCAAATTCATTCAGTGTCTTTATAAACTCTCAAATTCAGAAAACTAAATGGTTTCATGGCTGGTAATTGAATAAGTCCTCTGCTTTATGTATGCCAGATTCTCAATTCTTTGACTTCTAGAAAAATCCTTAGTCATATATTTGAATGCTTCAACTGTGTCTCAGCTAACCTAATACTATCTTTTAAATAAATCAGTATATTGTAATAAAAATATTCCTTTTCTTGATTTTCAAAGTCATTGTTGGAAATACCTTTGCTCATGTTAGGAAATGGGTTTGGCTAAAATGAATTATTTGCATTAAGACCTGTAGTCCTTACACATGAAAAATTGCCTCAGACCAGTTATGAATTTGAATAATGATCATTAGCAAAAAAACTCAGTGCCTTGGTTTCAGAGAGTTTCTAGGTTTAACTTGAAAGCATATACATTAGACCAAAGCTCGCCATGCTTATAAAGAAAATAAATAATTTAATTTTTTTCACTGTGGTCTTTTCATCTGTTGAGAAGCCCTAATAAAATATAAAATCTGATTTTTTTTTCTACAAGGTTAGTTTAAAATAATAGGTGAAGTAAGGCTAATGGGTGACACGTGGGAAAGATGAGAAGACGCATATGTCTACCTCTTTCATGATGACATTCAGAGATACAAAACGTGAATTTTGATTCAGCTTCTGAGCCAGGTTAATTAAGCCAATAGCTGCGAAAGATGTATTTTGTATGTCATTGACTCTTAATTTTGATATAAATAATGAAAGATCTTTGTGAAATAATCATATTTTTAAATTCAAAACATCATTAGTTCACTTGGCTTAGTAAGCGTAAAATTAATTGTTGTCTTGGAAACAAATGTGTAGAAATATAGATGGGTATTTAAACAAAAATCTAAAACACTATCTTGTCCTTTAAATTTGCATATTTATCTTATAATTTGAATTTTAAAGTGGCTTCTTTATTCAGCTTCTCCATTATATGGTACAACTGGATTATTAAGAGAAAAAAATGGTCTTCTGTAATTCAAATTTTATTGAGATTTGAGTAAATTTCTTAAAAATCTATTTACTTTCAGGCATCATAGGAGGACAAAATTGTACTGAGATCTTCCATCTCCATTACATATATTTTAAATGGAGTATACATTTTTTATAGAGTATCTCTATTCTGTAAGGGTTGCTCATCATTTGGTTATAGTGGAAACCCTATCTTTCATTTTACAAATTTCATAGAAAAATGAAACATATTTAATTTAAAGAATATCACTGCCCTCGGTATTTGCAGTTATGACAATTTTAGATTTTCTGATCAATGAAATATAATGTTATCTTCGCTAACACTGCTAATTAGACAGTGTACTGTTTCTCAATGAGAAAAAAGTGCACCATCTTACAAGCAAACTGTTATCAGCTATAAGCATTTGTAAAACATACTTCTGAGTAGCATGCTCTTGATATTTTCAGTTTTTAACCAATTGCCTCAGCAATATTCATACAGGCAAGTAGAGTGGAGCAAAACATCTGAGTTGAAGTTAGACTATGATATTACAAAAGATTTTTTTTGGTCTTCTTGAATATTTAATTTAGATAAGAATCTACAAAACAGCAAAATTATTCTCAGCTCAAAGTGTATTATTTTTTGGCATTATTAAGAACCAGAGATAAGTGTTAGGAATGCCATCTAGATGAATGTCTTCTTTAATAATTTTCTGTAACTTCTTTCAATGAAGAAAATGCATCTGAAAATAATATAGAATTTTCTGTTATATTTTATGGTTTATTTGCTACCAATTTAAAGCTACATCTACAGGAAAATAGAGGTGGAAGTTGCCTATGAGGGAAGAAGTTACTGCAACAGGGTCATTTTTATCTTTAACAACAACACAAAGAATGTCAAAAATTTGTCATTTTAATAAAAAGCAAATATATATGTTGACATAAATAGGATCATGTTTCCACTCTGTACAGAAACTCCAAATCTACCATTCACTCAGAATAAAACCTGGAGTATCTTGCAATGGTATTCAGAGTCTTTCATTTTACTCCCTAACCATTCATATGAGCATATCCTTTGCCCTCTCTCCCCAGACACATTTACCTCTTTGTTGGTCCCCGTGTCTTAGTTCTATATTCTGGTTTTATGGCTGTATAACATAGTACCAGAAAATGCAGTGGAGGAAGACAACTAGGTCTTAGGCCATTTCTGCTGCTGTTACAAAGTACCTGAGCCCAGTCACTTATAAACAGTTTCACAGTTCTAGAGAGTGGGAAGTCTGAAACCAAGCTATCTACAATTTCTGTGTCTATTGAAAGCTGCCTGTTTCTGCTACCAAAATGGCATCTTGTTGCATCCTCAGCAGAAGAGTAGTATGCAAAAAGTGGAGACCTGTCTCTATAGCCTCTTTTGTAAGCCCATTAACTTTTCATGAGTACAGAGCTCCCACGACTTAATCACCTCCCAATAGTCATATGTCTTGAAACTCCAGGATTAGATTGGCCATTACATTTTTTAAATTTTTTTTAACCATGTGTCCATTTTATTTCACTTAAGAGTATGGTCTCAAGATCCATTCGGTTAGCTGGAAACGTCTCAAACTTATCTTTCTATATGGCAGAGTAGTACTACATTGTATTAAAAAAATTCCTACATATTCTTTATTCATTCATCAATTGATGGACATTTGAGCTATTTTGAAGGTTTAGTTATTACAAACTGTGCCATTATAAACATATGTGTGTGCATATATTTGTGTGTTTATGATGCTTTTAATTCTTTTGGGAAGACACCAAAAAGAGGAACAGGTGGGTCAAGTGGAACCTCTAGTTTTAGTTTTATGAGGAATTTCCACACTGATTTCCACAGTAGTTGCAGCATGTACACTCCCTCCTACAGAGAATAAGGGTTCCTTTTCCACTATAGACCCATAAGCATTTGTTATTCATTGATTTCTTGATAATAGCCATTCTCTCTGGAATGAGATGGAATCTCAGCATTGCTTTAATTTGTATCTCTCAGATGACCAGTGAATACATCAAGACCTGGTTTTTCTTTGTTGGTACATTTGTAATTACATCTTCAATTTCATTGACTGATATTGGTTTATTCAAAATTTGTATATCTTTTTGATTCAGCTTTGGTAATTCGTATGTGTCTAGAAATCTGTCCATTTCATCTTTATTTTCCATCTTATTAGAATACAGATTCTCAAAGTAGGCATTGATGATCTCTTAATTTCTGCAGGATCTATTGTGGGTTCAGCCTTTTAATTCCTAGTTGCATGCTTTTGAGTCTTTTCTCTCCTTTATTTGATAGGGTTGTCTAAGGGTTTGCCAATTTTGTTTAATCTTTCAAAGAACCAACTCTTTTATACAATGATTCTTTGCATTGCTGTTTTAGTCTCCACCACATTAATTTCTGTTCTGATCCTTATAATTTTCTCCCTCATATGAGCTTTGGGATTTACTTGCTCTATTTTCTAGAGGTTTGAGGTACAACATTAGGGCATTTGAGCTCACTCTTTTTCTAACATGGAAATTCACTGCTATAAATTTCCCTTGTAAGGCTGCTTTCATAGAGTCTCCTAAATTCAGGCATGCGATACTGGTATTATGGTTTAATTGCAGAAACTAATTTCTTCTTTAATTTCCTCTGTGATCCAGTGGTTATTCAGGAGAGTATTATCCAATTTCCATGTGTTCATAAACATTTTGTGGTTTCTTTTGCCATTGATTTTCAATTTCATTGCACTAAGATCTGATGATATATATGGGATAATTTCAATTCTTTGCATTTACTTCAGCATGTTTTATGAGCTAGTATGTGTCCTAGAGAATGAACATTCCACGTGCAGCTAGGAAGAATGCACATTTTGATGTTGTGGGGTGGAATATTCTTCAGACATCTACTAAGTACATTTGTTCAAAACTTTGTTTCAGTTCTTATACTTCATTGATGATTGATTATCTATTTGTGACAGTGGGTACTGTAGTCCTTCTTTACTATTATATAAGTGTTTGTTTAATTTTTCATGTCTGTTAATATTTGTTTTATACAGTTGTTTGTGCTGGTATTTGGTACATATATATTTATGACTGTTGTCTCTTTCTCTTGGATTGTTCCTTTCACAAGGATATAGTAAACTTCTTTGTCTCTCTTAATCAGTTTTAGCTAGAAATCCATATTTTCTGCAAATAGATTAGCTACCCCTGTTTTTTACAGGTTTGTATTGCATGGATTATTGTTTTATATTCTTTGAATTTCAATCTATGTATTTCTTTTTGAATTAAATCTATTTCTTACATGCAACATATTGGTTGCTTTTGCTTCTTGATCCATTTTGCCAGTCTGTTTCGTTGGTTTGGTGAATCAAGACTGTTAACATTGATGGTTATAACTGATATATATTTATACTTATCCTTGTCATATTATTTTCAGTGCTTTGGCTTGCTTCTGGATGTTCCCCCAAAGCCTCATGAGGTCTTGGAGGGCAAGTTTTTCAGAGACAACTGAATCTTGAGTTTGTGATTGGTTCATTGTCTAGTGCTGGGACTATGAGTGCTACACCTGCCCTATGGTGGATGACCTGCATATAATATAAGGGAGGAAAACAGTCTAACTCCCCCTTTTTGCTTTTGTTGCTTTTGCTGTCTTCTGCCACGATGAATTTTTGCCCCTCTACCATGTCTCACCCTTCCTTGGAGCCAGAGGATTAGGGACTGAAACCTCCACAAATTGTGAGCTAAGTAATCCTTTCTTTCCTTAATTTTAGGCATCAGGTGTTTTATCTTAGCAACGAGAGAAAAGTAACTAAGACATTCCTGTCATTGATTCACTTCTATCTCCTTCTGTTTAATTATTTACCTTCTTCGTGGATTATGTTGTGGATCAAGGAGTTGTAGTCCTCATGGTCTCCTTGTAGAATAACCTTCATAATATTTCAGAGTGCTGGTTTGGTGGTCAAGAACTTCTTCAGTTGTTCTTTGTCATGAAACTATATTATTACTTCATTCATTTTGAAAGACAGTTTTGAGGTGTACATCAACCTGTGTTTAAGGTTGTTTTCTTAGGGGATGAAATATTTCACTCCAAGGTCTCCTTGATTTTAAGGTATGTGTTGAGATACCTGCTATGATTCTGATGTGCTTTCTTTATAGGTGATTTGTTTCTTTTCTCTCACAGTTTTTAATATTCGTTTTGGTGCTGAAGTTTTAGAATCCTGACTATCACATGCCTTGGTATAGATTTTTTTTTATAGCTAATAGGATTTCTATATGTATCAGTTATCTGTATGGCAAATTCTTTTATCATGCTTGGAAAGTTTTCTGCAATTACTTCTCTACATAGGTTTTTTTCTATCATTTGCACTATCTGCTGCTTTATCATTGACTAATAAATCTTATGTTTTTCTTTTTGCATCATCTTGCAGCTATTGGATTGATTTTTTTTGTGATCCCTTGCTATTTTTAAGAAATCTTTCTTTTCATGATCACCAACTACAATCTTGTCTTCTA
>RJWT010054407.1:0-10287 GCA_004365215.1 Cuniculus paca
TGTCTAGTTTTAGCCCTTGGCATATAGAGAACCAGTTTTTCAAGCACCATTTATTAAAGAGGCTGTCTTTCTTCCAGTGAGCCTGTTTGGCTACTTTGTCAAAGATAAGGTGGCTGAGTGTCTGTAGTTGTGTCCGCATCTTCTAATCTGTTCCACTGATCCTCAGGTCTGTTTTTTGTTGGTTTGCTTTGTTTGGTTGGTTTTTTTTTTCTTTTTTCTTTTTTTGTTTGTTTTTGGTCATTCTTTTAAGATCATAATACACGGTATATTAAATACTTTTATTCTCTACTTTTGTTGTGACATTTATTTTTTCATAGAAGAAAGAAGAACATTTTGTATACTTTCTTTGTTAATACCTAGTTGTGTTACATTACAATAAAATTTTTTTTTAATTTTAAAGGGCTGACATGTAGCTCATTGCAAAGGCTCTGGGTTCAACCTACAAGTAGATATAAACACTGACTTCTCAATAAATTATTTAGGCAGATAAAAGATCATTTCAAGAGAAATTACAAGTGCCTTGTCCAGGGCACCCAAGATAGTGTCCTGTTAACTCTTCCGTAATGAGCACTGTACCTTTACTTTAAGGTAAGGGTGAAGGATAGAAGAGTACTGTGCATTTTATTTTACACAAAAACACATACTTATGCAAACGTACATACACCCAGTACTGTGACCATACCTAGCAGGAAAATTACTAAGACTTGATTCACCACTGTTATGGTCTGTGTCTAGGTGGCCCTCTCCAAGCCTCATGTAGTCATGGAGGCTGCTGAATCTATCATTTGTGATTGTTTCATTGTCTAGCACTGGGATTAGCACTGGGATTAGTGGTGTGAGTGCTGCAGGGGTGGAGACTGCATACTATATAAGGGAAGGAAGAAAACATGTTCTCTCTCTCTCTCTCTCTTTTGCTGCTCTTTTTGCACTATTTGGTCTTGCTGCTTGCAGCCACCATGAATGGCTGCCCTTCAGCCACACTACCCTGCCTTGGAATCAGCTAAGTATGAACTAAAACCTCCATTACTGTAAGAAATAATTTCCTTGCTCCATTTTGGGCATCCGGTATTTTGTCTCAGCAACAACAGGAAAGTAACCAAGACAACCACCTATGAAAGTGAAGTAATAATATAACCAATCCCTGGAGTCATTTTGAAGCTCAAATGAGATCATGTGTTTAAACTCTGTGTTACAGGAGAGGAACAATAGTGTCTAACACAGTTCCTGGCATTCAGCAAATACTCAATAAATGTTGGTGCTGTTTTTGCTGCTGTTTCATTATTTCTAAATTAAGACCAGTGAAAAACAGCATTAGGTTCCATAGTGTCTGGCATACTCCAGTTCTGATCCATCATCCATTTAGATAAGAGAATGGAAGATTAAATCACATCAGCTCTGATGTCTCCTCTAACTCCATGGTTCTTCGAGCTTCCCTTTCTATCATGTAACACACAGTAGACTCAGAAATGCCTTGAGTTTTCCAACCCCACTCCACCTCAATAACATCTCACAAAAACAACGAACCTGCATATCCAAATAAAGCAAGAACATATGGTAAGACCTAAGAACACAGCAGAGTAAAAGAGAGAGAACAACGCAGCTACAGTTCTTTCCTTTATTTATCACCTGTTACAATGACTGACATGTACTAAATAAATGTTTATTGACTTAAATATCTACTGGAATTTTTACTTCCTTTATCTTCTGTGTAATGAAAGTGTTCCCTTTCCTTGGCCACTGAGCAAAGTGACATTCAAATTCTGGTTTAAATTTATGGTTTAAATTGAGAATGTCCCACCAAGGCCTCATGCACTCAGGCAGAGTTTTTGAAAGGCGAGTGAGTTGTGGGGGCATTTCAGCTGACTTGCTGTTGGGAAGCAGGGCCTGGTTGGAGGAAATGGGCCACTGGGGTACAGACCTGGCAAAGAGTGTATTTCCCAACTGGGTTCCTCCTCTCACTCTCCATTTCCTGGCCACCATAGCATAAGCAGCTTTTTTTTCTTCCACTATACCCACCTGCCATGCTGCCTTTACCTTGGAGCCAGCTGACCATGGACCATAACTTAAGCAAAAATAAACCTCTCCTTTTTTATGTTGTGGATGTCAGATATTTTGCCCAAGCTACAAGGAAAGTGACTAAGACAGCCTCATATTTTTGTGTGCTTCTTAACCTTTAAACTGTGAATTATTTTCATTATGTATCCTTTTTAGTTCCCTGATATGTAAATTTCTAACCCTTTCTAGCCTTTCCAGCTTGACCTGGATCTCTGCTTCCTCCTTTTTCAGATGGAATTTGAGTTTGAAGGTTTCTTTTTGCTCATGGTATTCTGTTAATATTAACACTTCATTTTGAGCTCCACAGGTCTTGCTTTTTCTGTTGTTTCTGCGCATTGGTCTCTCCAGGGGCCTGACTCATGGCAAGAGGTTTCTACTTTCCTGACATTTCCCATTGTCTTTCTATCTCTTCCCTCTGAGAATTTATCCTCTCCTGTTGCCTGATAAGATTCTAGAAAGCATAACCATTTGTCCATTTTTCAGTAAAGGAGGCCCCATGTCGGACAGTAGTAAAGTGGCCTGATCTCAAGCAATCCTGCATGCTCTTATCCTAACATCTCATCTTCTCTTGTTTTGACTTTTCTATGAGATTATTGCTTATTGTGACACACCTATTTAATCCTTCTTTTTATTTCTCTAGTACCTTTTGCCATTTGTCAATGTTGTCTTAAATCGCTTGGCTCTTAATAAACCATATATTTTTTCTTCCAGATCCCATAGAAGAGGGACTGTTTTGTTGAGCTGATAGTAAAGAGAAGCAAAGTCCAGTTCCCCTTTGTGCTAATCACTCTGTGTCAAGTTGAGGTTTTGCTAACATCACTGACATAAGGGTTGCTAGAGCAGATTTTTCTTCCAATGCCTCCTTTGCAGCACTGCCATCTAAACTATAGAAGGCAGTAAGGGATTAGATAAGGAACACTGTGGTAAGGATCATGCAACTGGTGGAACACTTCTGCTAGGGCTGGTTCCTGTCCCTCTTCCCCAAGCAAATTCAAAGTAATCACTAATTTTATGAAGAAGTTCCTTTTCTTGGCTAGTTTCATATGGTTCAGCTTTTCTATTCCAATTGGATCTACTTTTTCACAGGAATCTCTGCTTCTTTATCATTCAAGATCCCACATTTCACAAACTCTAGTTGGAAGACTCACTATTGAGCAGCCCTTTATCACAGCTCTAAAACAGCTCTCATGATTATATGGTCTCTCCTGTCTCTCCATATTGCAGATACAGAGACACTATGCTGAGGTATCATCCCTAACACCTTGCACAATGCTTACAATATGGTAAAAACCCAAAATCTTACTAACTCCAAACCTGGCCTCTAATAATTCCTGCCATCACGAGTCCAGGCTAAAGCAATTCTTCCATCCTTTCTGCCAACACTGCAGCTCCATGCTCTTCCCAGGAAGATGTCCAAGTGCTGTGGGCCACTCCACCCTCCCACAGGGCAGGCTCAAAGCAGTCAGTACTGATTTTTGCATTCTGTTTTCAGGGAAGAATTGTTCATCTAAGGCAGCACTGAGTTGTACTTCTGTGTATCTCTCAGCCAAGAGCCATCCTGGGCACCATTTAGAATATAAATTACTAGGGTCATCACTGCTCAGTGTTCAGAACAACGACTTTGGAAAGAGCCATGTTAGGGCCAGGGATCTAGCTCAGCGGCCTAAGCACCTGCCTAGCAAGTGCAAGGTCGTGAGTTCAATCCCCGGTGCCACAAAAAAAAAAAAAAAAAAAAAAGCCATGTTTCTTCCTCCAAGGCATACGAACAAAGAAAGTTGTGTTATTATAAAGGTGTAAATGAGGGGGTCTAGCGCAGAGCCTGGCCAAGGGTTATTGTTCCAGAGATGTTAGTTTCCTTCATTCACACAAATAATGAAAATACACAATGTGCTGCTTACTTCCCATTGCCCTTTCCAATCTAGTCATCACCTATCTTTGCTGGCTCTTTTCTGCAGTGGGGGTTGGCTGACACAGGTAGTATCAATGTGTTCCATATTTGGCCTTTGGCTTTAGCTGAAACTGGACTTGGAGAGGTACTAACAGAATATTAGAAGGAAGGAGGAAAATATAATCAGGTTTTGGTTGTACACGGGTCCAATCAGTCAGGAGCATATCTCTGAAGAAAGTCACAGCCCTCCTCCCTTGAGCCAGCAGAGGCCTCATGGTGGGGGGGGGGGGAGCGGCTGCATGGGCCAGGAGAGAACACACACACACATGCACACACACACACACACACACACACACACACACCATTAGCAACCAGCTGATTTGGAAGACCACAGACTGAGATGATAGCAACTGAAGTAATGAAATAACTTAAAGCTTGTTTGTTTGATTAACTTTGAAAGCCTAAAGCCTGGAGTCTGAGCAACTGTTTAGAGCATAACAATATGCAATATAGGGCCAGGGATATAACTCAGTGGCACAGTGCCTTCCTGGCAAGTGCAAGGTCATGAGTTCAATCCCCAGCACCAAAAAAAAAAAAAAAAAAAAAAAAATATGCACTATAGTAACTATGGTACATTCCCTACTGTCTTATTTCTGAAATCCAACATCAGGTTCCCAGTGTTTTGCTTTGTTTTATTTTATTTTTCTGTTATATTCCCTTTAAAATAAAAGAAAAAAAATTTTTTTAAAAACCACAGCCCTCGTCATGCAGCCTCCTCCATAAACCCCTGTTCTCAGGGCTCCCTTAACCATTTCCTCTCCTTGCTCCTCAAACACAAGGGTAGTAATAGCTCTATGACTCCCTGGCCTGGAGTAATACACCATCATTTATTAGTTTCTCTTATCCTCCCACACCACTCTAAATAATCCTTTTGCCAAAATCTCCTTAATTACCTCACTGGGGTGACATCTGCTTCCTACTGTAATTTAACCGACTGAGACAATAGTTGGGAAAATGAAGACAGCACCTAGAATAGTACCTGAAACATACAACAAATCATTCAAACAAGAGCATGCATCACACACATGCACACTTACACAGGCATGAGCTCACACATGTGAATACATACATATACACATGCACACATACACAAACACACAAGCATGTGCATACACACTCAAACTTGGCATTTATAGTACTGAATATCTCTAGGATTATATATTCTTTTATTTGCTTTCTTAAAGTGGGCCACTTTTAAATTTCAAAAAAGGAGGAGAAAAAAAGCGACAAATAATAATTATTTTAGATTTTCAAGCCATAGTCTCTGTTGCATCTATCTAATCAGTTCTATCATTGAGCTATGTAGCAGCTATAGATAATATGTAGACAAATGAGAATGGCTGTACTCCATAAAATCTGATTTGCACAATCAGGTAGCCAAGTCATAGTCATCACTTGCTGACTCCTAAATTAGTGTGAAAAAGAACTGAGGGCTGAGACTGAGTGGTAGAGTACTTGCTTAGCATGTGTCAGACTCTGAATTCCAACTCTATCATGCACACATGGGCACACACAAAAATGAACAAAAAACTGGAAAATGCTTAAATTAATCTTAATATATATATTATTATATTGATATTCATATTATGATACTTCATAAGTGTCTTTCTAAGGTTTGATTAATAATCCAGAGACCACTGTTGCCCAGTGCCATCCAACAAAAGGCAGGCTAGTAAAAACAGCATGGCATCCTCACCCACCTTATTCACCAGATCTGGCACTTTGAGACTTCTGGCTCTTTCTCAAAGTCTAAATGACCACGAAAGGCAAATGTTTTTAATTCTAGTTGGGACACTGAGGCAACCATGACAGCACAAGTAAATACACCAAAGAGACTTCCAGAACTGCTTCAGAAAATGGCAAGAACAATAGAAAAAGTGTGTTTGAAGCAAGGGGGAGTAATTTGAGGATCAGGGGCGATGTGTCTTTTACTGTAATTTTTTTAAATTTTAAAACATTAATCACATTTTTCAATTGCACTTCATAGAATACCCAAAGTAATCTTGAAAAAGGATAAAGTAATCATCATAGCATAATATTAGATAACAAATAGACAAACAGATAAACAGAATAGGGAGTCCAGAACTAGACTGTTGCAGTCTAGATTTCATATAGGACACATAATTTATAGGATTATTTTATAATATTCACCCAAAAAGTCAAATGCAGAAGAGTGCCAGACATCTGTCCATACACTAGAGACCCAAAGAATCCAGCTGAGGCCCTGGATCCCACAACAATATCATCCACGAGTCCAGCTAGAAACCTAGAGCCCATGACAAGGTCTCATGCGAGTCTGTATCAAGGATCTGCACCGGGAAGTCCCAACAGATTTAGAAATTCTGGCCTAATGGGATGAAGAATCTGTGCCAGCAGGCTGAGCAATCTGCACTGAAGCCAGAAAGTGATGCTGAAGGTAAGGACCAGAGCTCCCCGCAAGAAAACCGCAATCGTCCTCAGTAACAGCAAGGACCCAAGCTCCTCTGACAATGAAAACAGCTGCGTTAATATCAGGAAAATCAGCATGACAAGAGTCTCCAGGAGAATCAACAGAAAACCATCTTCCCCCTGCTCCAGTTCTCTTTTTATGCTGTTGGCAACAATCCTCAGGTGGGCCATCCACACCCAGCACCATGCTGACTCAGTTCAGCTGGGTGTTACAAGGTCACCATTAGTTAATCTACCACATAGATAAACCCCCAAATTAATGGGTTTCAACAAATTGATTTTACCAAATCAATTTAACAGTGAAAAGATTTTTCTTTTTTACAATATTACTGAAACAGATATGTAGTGAGGAGTAGTAAACCTCAATCCAATCAAAATCGAACCTTAATTGCAAGCAAAATCTAACTCCAGATGGATCAGAGATTTATAAGCAAATCACAGAAGCATTAATATTTCTGGAAGAAAGCAGAGGAAAATTGTTTTTATAATTTCAAAGCTGGAAAAATCTTCTTGAGCTAGACAGAAAAATCATATACCTTAGAGGGAAGAAACAGATTAATTAGACTTTATCAAAATTAATTTTTTCTGTTCACCAAATGATGATATTAAGAAAAAGACGAGTCTATCTGCACATATTTATACACAGGGCACACTATTTAAATATATTTACATATTTGACACTCTGCCAGCTTCTGACTTTCTCTCTGCCCCATCTTGGAAGGAGAAAAAAGGAAGCTCTGGGCACTTGTCACTACTTGTCTCGCTACCCTGACACTGTGTCACACCCATGGCTGCAACTCCTCCATGGCTCCTCTCACCAGACTTTGGCTCACCCCTTCATCTGCAGGAACATTAATAGCATCCTACTGGATGCTTGTTCGTTCTTTCATTCTGCCCACATTTCTACATACAATCCCATGAGGGGTGAATTCTGTTTCTTATCAAGTCCCTCATTGATATGACATCCAAGCAGGGTGTGAAATTTAAAATCCCAGGAGTTAAGATTATCTTCATCAGTTGTTCTCAACCATGGCTGAACATTAGCATCTCTAGGAACTATGGGACCCCAAGGTGGCAAGAGAATGTGAACAGCTGACACACCTTATCCTCCATCTCCAAATGTGACTTCCCAGATCTGTGTCATGACAACTACTTAGTCTGTTTTAGAGGGAGATTTTTAAAGCTAAGAAAGGAAATGAAAGCAAACAAGCTTCCTGCAGGCTCTCCTGAGAGGTGTCAAATCCAGAAGGCTGGTACTGAGTGGGTCGCCCAAGACAGTGCCAAAACATCAGGGCAGGCAAGCAAGAAAAGGAAGTAAGTTTCATTGGCTTCCTGATCAAGTCTAGCCAGCCTCAAGTCCATTGTTTCTGTCATTACTCAGTCTGTAGGCCTGGTACCAGCATCCCAGAAGCTGGACTAACTGCTGCATAGATCATCAAAGTCCCCTGTTGTCTTTTGCTTTCCATGTACCCTCTACCCTCAGTCTTATATCCCTTATGTCATGTTGGGAATGAAACACAAGTGGTGGGGGACATAAGAGGTGGCAGATCCCATGGCCCAGGAAATGTACTTCCCACCTGGAGATGAAGCCAGGCAGCAAGAGGGGTAATCGTGGAAGGAACTTCAGAAGATGAGCCCTCCTGAGACTGGAATATTCAAACACAGGTCCAACCATGAATGAGGACAAACACCAGAGATGTCTCAGAGCACTTTACAACTCAGAAAGCCACAGCCTGGAGAAGGCTAGTAGAGGGGGCTCCCTGAAACCCACATCATAAAATCATCTATCATAGCTGCTGTAGTAGATGGCAATTTAAATTCAACTTTTGGTTTTCTTATCTGTCTCCTACACCTGATCAAGTTCCCCAGGACAGCACCTTAGATTTAATAGGCACTCAAATATCTGATGGAATTGTTAAATAAATGGGCAGCTCTGTGAAACATTCTTATGGCTAAAGAAAGACAAACCACTTGCAGAGGCAAATTCTTACATTTGTAAAGATTGATCACTGTAGTTTCTTCCTCTATCTCTACCTGCCGACCAAACTGGAGCCCTACTCTGCCCTAAAGACAACAACAAAAGCTAACACTTATAAAGAGCTCTACTGGTCTTGGAACACTTTCATACCATTAGTTGGTCCTCACCAATATTATCATCATTTCTTATCATTACCACTTATTTTTAAATGGAGATGTTGTAGCTTTAAAGGAGGAAATGGCTTATCCAAAATAATGCATTAATAAATGGAAACATTTGCCCTGTCTCCAAATTCAACGTTCCTTGTGTCTTCCTTCCATGATCTTAGCTCAGAATATGTAATGGGGACAGGTACTATTGTTCATTTCTGCACAAGACAAATGGGTTCTTCAGAAAAATACAGGCTTCTTGCCTGTAACAAGATTTAAAACTCTGCTTTAGATTAAAGTATTTGAAATTAGAAAATGGGGAACAAAGAGTAAAGAAGCATGCTATCTTCTCCTAGAAGAAAAAGAAGAGATAAGCAAAAGAGAAAAAAAAGAAATTGAGAAAATGTGCCTGTAGCCCACTAAACAGTAATACTAACTACATATGTCAACTAATCTTACACTTGGCCCCAGAGAAATAAGACTAATCTTACACCTGGCCCTAGTGCCTAGGAAACAGTCCAGTTCCCTAGAAAACTGTATTTGCAACCACCACACAGCCTTGTGTCCCAGAGATTAATATGAATATTATTTTAAACAATGTATCCCCCAGTACCGAAGACACACCCACAAAAGTTCAGAAAAACCCAATGTGTTAGACAGAAGAGTTTGACCTGAATCCTGCAATTGACTAGCTCAACAGAAAACAATAGAGTTTAGGACAATGTACTCAACAATCTGTGTGACCTTCAACAATATTGCCCCTTCTCTCCAGGGTACTTTCATCTTCAGTATCAGGATCCATCCAAAGGAGGCACTCCTGTGCTCAAATACTGTGTCCTACAGACTCTGCAATGGCACCAGGAGATGTATATAAAGAGATAAGCTCTAGTTAATTTTATTTTACTCAAACAAGATTTGTAAGGGAAAGTCATAGGGGCAAAAAAGTCACTATTTCATGAAGCTAGGTCTTAGTTATAGCCCTATTTCTCATCACCCATATAAAGTCTACATAGTTGATGAAAGAGAAGAAAAGGAATGAAATGAGAATGGGGCTATAAAGAAGCTGACCATCTGCCCCTTATTGGCTAATATGGTACCAAATTCAATCTTGATGTTCGTGATCACATCAGTGGTCCCACATACCTGAGAGGCTGAGATGAGAATAACAGATTTTCCTTGTGCTTGTTCCAGAACCAGGAACACAAGAATCTGGACACTGTAGGGTAATCACTCACAAAGAGAAAAACTAAACCCCCAACTCCATATAGTGCTGAAGTGCATGTCACACTATTAATCTCTATCCCTGGAAATAATTACTAGACATACAATGCTCACTCCTGGCCCTGGATGGGCCAAGGCATTCAATAGTGTGTCAAAAACAGGGAGACATGCAAATGAGTGTTCTTAAAAGCCAGTCTCAAAGGTGAAAAGATTGGCAGTCAACAGGTAACTATGTTTCAAACTTGGCGAGGTAGGGGAAAAGAGCAGAAAAATAACGTTTCTTCCCCTTTCCTTAATGAATCCCAGTACTGCTCAACTATCCACCCTGTCTCCATGTATCTTACATGACTCAGAAGTTTACACCATTTCTAACTCTGGATGTAGATTCTGATTAATCTAAACAAATCAAGAGATGGAATTTTCCTGGTGACTATTACTAATCACAGGGTGGGCACAAGACCTAAAACTGGCCCAATCAAATTAAAAGG
>RJWT010054408.1:0-10286 GCA_004365215.1 Cuniculus paca
ATCTGCTCTTTCCCCTCACCTCTCACCCCCGCCATGAAAATGTTTTCCTGCAGACAGTGTGGTTATTGCTATTGTGATAGAAACTGGTAGGAGAGCAGCAGTTTCTTGTGAGTCCAAGGGAAACCCAATGGGGTGACCACAAATAAAGCATTTTGCAAACTCCTCTTCTGCAGGAATTGGTTCTGGTTGAGCCCTCACCTGGGAGCTGCAGAGAGTGACTGTGACCGGGGTGTCTTCTTCAGGGGCTCCCATTCGCCAGGCGGGGAGAGCAGTTCCACGTGGCCCATGCCAACAGAGTGTGTATGTATTTGAGTTTTCTTCAAAGATTTGTGAATGATAAATGACTGGTTATTTAAAGGACTTACTCACATGAGTTTAAAAGGGAGACAAAGGGAACTTTTAAAAACATGACAGGCGTCATGCCTCGCCCTGCTTGCCCTGCTTAGAATGATCCAAGCTCCTCCCTGCAGACTCACGCTGCCCCTCCTCCTGTTGCTTCCTTCCTTGCCTGACATTGGCTACCTCCCTGGCCTCCTCTCTGCTCCTCCAACAACCAGGCTCGTGCAAGGGTGTTTGCACTTGCTGCCCCTCTGCGCTTGGCTGTTTCCTGGGCCTTTTTGAAGGGTAGATTCCTTCTCCAGGAGGTCTCAATTTCAATGTCACCTCCTCAGAGATGCTTCCTGTCTAACAAAGAAGCTGTGTGCACTCCACCAATTGTCCTCTATCAACCTCTGCAATTATCTTCTGTTTACAGTTTGGCTGTTCATCGATGCAGCCACAGTGTGTGACCCATAAGGACACCCTCACCAATATTTATTCACTTTTTTTTTCTGGTACTGGGAATTGAACTCAGGACCTCACGCTTTTCAGGCAGGCACTGTGCCACTGAGCCACATCCCCAGCCCACCAATATTTATTGAATGTGTGAAGGATTCCTCTCCTTCGGTAAGGAATAATTGCTACCCTCATGTGCTGCAGTGAGTGAGTAGCTAAACTGTGGCTCCTCCATCCCATCAGTATTACTCTGGGACAAAAAGGTACAAAGTGATAGCAACTGAAGTAAAGAAACAACTCAGTACTTATGTTTGATTCACTTTGTAAACCTAGATCTGCTAGTCTGAGCAACTATTTCGAGGATAACAATGTGCGATATAGTAACTATTATTGATTTCCTACTGTCTTTGTTTTTGAAATCCAATATTGTATACATCGTTTTGTTTCACTTTATTGTTCTATTTTGTTTTATTCTCTTTAAAATAAAAACAATGTTGATACAACTTTCATGAGGTCTAAAATTTCAAGAGAATTGAGCTCGGGGGAAAATGCCAAATCCAAAAAGTTCTTTACCATATGATTCTGTTGATAGAATATTCTCATTGCCAGGGGTCTGGGATTGGGGATCCGGGAAGAGTAGCGTGAGGGATTCTAGTGGTAATGGACTAATTCTGTATCTTGACTGTGCCACAGCCACATGTGTGATTAAATTGCACAGAGTTACACATGCATGCACACAAATGGATGCTTATAAAACCGGTGAGCTCCATGCAAGTTCTATGCATTGAGGGGAAAGTCAGTGGCTTGGTTTTGATCCTGCACTGTGATTATGCAAAATGTTATGCTGGGAGAAGCCGAGTAGCAGTGTAGCCCATCCTGTACAGTTTTTTCTTGCAGCTTCTTGTGAATCTATATTTCAAAAATTCAGAAACCGTTCTGCACATTCAAAAGAAAAGACAAAAATAGTTTATAATATCACATTCATCTCCATGGGCAATATTGTATTGCCATTATGATAAAATGTATATCTAACTTGTTTTAAGACCTTTTTCAAATGTAATTGAGTAATGCGTTTTGCTTCTAATATCAATGAATAATTCTCCTATCTCATTTGGAATTGGTGATCATCTCTGCGTGTATGTTATATGGATAGTCTTTACATATTATATCAGGGCTATTAGTTCTGAGGCAGTGCTTGTATTCATTTTCCCATTTTATGTCGGAGGAAAACTTGCTTAGATATAAAATGTCTGCTGCACCTTAGCTAAGAAGTAGAGCAGGAGTGGTCTCCAGATTCCAAATACTCCAACTTCTGTTTTCGCACTAATGACCATGCTCAGGTAACTACTTGGAAACTGTAAGTTAACCTAGTGTCAGACTCTGAATCCTGTCCCCATTCCCTCCCCTAGAGGAGCTGTGGCCTCCCAAGCACAGTCAACTCCAAGAAGCCAATTAGCACTGCCTTAAAAAACTCAAGGTGGGCTCCAAGGGAAAAGAGATCCTATTGGTTGTTGCTCATTTGCGGATGTTTTCCCTGCAAAACCACATCAAAGCAGGGAAGCCCACCATGGACTTGGCCGGAACCCAGAGCTCGCTGGCCAATCTGAGAAGCAGCAAGTTCTATCAGGTTGGAAATTATTTTATCTTCTGGGCCCAGATTCCTTGCTTAGAGCTGATGGAGATGGAGCAACTCCCAAACAGCAAAGCCCTTCCTGAGCCCAGTGGGCCCAGGGAACCCACACGGGGGGAGTCCTGTTCTGCAGGGGCCTGCTAGAGACCCTAGTGGAGCCTGATAACAAACCCTTTCACAGGTCACTGAGTCCCTACCAGGGGCAGAGTGGGGTAAATATGAGCTCGAGGAGTAGCCTCATCATGTGCAAGTACTGGAAAAATTAAAGTGTGTTTTAATTTTCCTAGAAGGCATCACTGACCATGTTGATGTTTCAAAAAGAGAAATCAGAGTTTATCCTGTTAGACACTACAGGGTGTGCTCAGCAGGCCAGGCAGTAGAAACGCCATGGACCCCTCTCCTCTTGTGCTTAGCCTGCCAGGAGCTTCCGGCCTTCTGAACTCACAGAGAAACATCCCAGGTCTCCAAGCCGGGAGTCTAGAATGGGAGGAAGCACAGCATACAGGGCTTGCAATTCTGAAGAGGGGATTTCAGCAAGAGAGACACCTGCACCCTGCTGCATGCAGTGCCCTCTATCTAGATGTACTGGCCACAGCCATCCTTGGATAGACCAGGAGCTCCTTGAGGACAGCATCCACAGCTTTCCCTTTATGTCCCAAGTGTCTGATCCTTTCCTAGCACACAATAGACACCAATAGACACAGTAGTTTCTGGAGCTCCGAGAGTTTGACTGAATGTGATGGTGACATCACTGTATGTTACAGGGACCTTGGGCTTGGTCAGTACTTCCTGATCTATTAAGTGAAGCTACCTGGGGAATCTCATGACTTTGGGGGTGTAGACACATGTCAGTGCTTAGCTTGGACCTCCTCCTGTGTTGGAAGGATCCCCACCTGGTGAACCCCAGTGAGAGGAAGAGCCCAGGGAGTGTTGTACCCAGCCTTCCTCACAGCCACAGCACAAGACCAAAGCTACACAACTATGAGCCCTCACCTCCCTGGATCTCCTGTGGGGCAAATGCCCCCCAGGTAAGGGCAGGGGGCAGGGCCACTGCAGACACCAGTGACAGCAAGAGAGCGTTGGACAGATCTAAGAGCCCCCTTCCCCTACCAAAGCTCACAGTAGCCGTGTTCTCCCACATCCTGAGAGATGCGTCCTCAATGGAGAAGCACAACAGATCCACCACTTATTCAATGCAGGGGCAAGACCTTTGGTCGATAAGTTCACTCGCATGCGCGCACGCGTGTGTGTGTGTGTGTGTGTGTGTTACTGAGGATTAAACCCAGGGGAACAGTATCACTAGGATACATCCAAGTGCATCTTTCTACTTTTAATTTTGAGACAGAGTCTTACTAAGTTACCCAGGTTGGCCTCGAACTTGCAATCCTTTAGCTTCAAGTCACCAGAGTAACTGGAATTCTAGGTGTATGCCACCATGCCCAGCCTTGCAGACTCCTTCATTCAACAGTTTAGGCTCTGAATAATGTTCTATTGTTAAAGGCTGGAGGGAACTTAAGAAGTTTTTCTCATATCAAGTTCCCCTGCATGTCCCAAGCACTTTGACACTATTATCTACTAGATGGGAGGTTAAAACCATGATGCAGAGAAATCCAAATGCTAGAATCAGACAAGCTAGGTTTTAGCTCTAATATCTACCAGTTGTGTCACATTGGCATCTTGCCATAAACTCAGTTCACTGTGGCAACTAACACTGTCACTAACTGGGGAGACCATTTGAGGAGTCAGAGTAGGAAAGGGGAGAGGAGACAGGATTACTCGCCCCAGGAACTACCAAGCACTTGGCTGAACAAGGGCAGGCATGGTCAAGAGATTAAATGTACTCACAGGAGTCACGAAGGGAAAGGAAGAACTGATAGTGGTAGCTCAAAGGTGACACATTTGGCCTCAAATAAGACTTTCTAATAATCAGGAAGTGTGCCAGGGGAGCTCAGTGGAAAGCAAATCCCTGGTAGGGCAGGGTTTAAGCCAAGGCTGGAGAAATGCATGGTGAGCTTTCAGGGAGAGGATTTAAACACACATTAGGTTAAGCAATGAAACTTCCTTTTAAAATGAAACACTCTGAAACCACAGTCAATGCTGTGATTACCCAAAAGGTTTACAAAGCACACGCTTAGAACACCAGCAAAGCAGGGAGAGAAAGAGAGAGAAATGCCATTTCAATAAACGCAGCTAGAATTCCTCAGTCCTTAAATGCTTATCCATACACATGTCCTCCTGATTTTATTTAAAACAAACCCCAGATATTATATGATTTCATACACAAATTTCATTGTATGTTTTCAAAGGTTTTGTTCTCTCTCTCTCTCTCTCCCTGTCTAACATAACCATGTACCATTATTGTCCCTCCAAATTAAGCATAAGTCTTCAACATCATCAAATATCTTTTGGTGCTCATATTTCTAATTTGGTAAATGTCCAAGTTTTTTCCATTAAAAAAAACACAATCCTAGTAAGGACCCCACTTGGAATTTGTTGATAAGTTGCAAAATAGTCTTTTAATCTATACTTTCTCCCTTAGCAATTTATTTACAGAAGAGATTCAAACATTTGTCCTGTGAAACTCCCCTTGTTTGGGTTTTACTGGCTGCATCCCTCTGGTGCGATGTAACGTGTTCTTCACTTCTCTCTTCTTTGTATTTTCTGTAAACCAGTGCCAGACTCGAGAGCTTGATCAGGTTTAGAGCACATCGCCATTTCAGGAAAATAGAAAACTGTCTCAGCATACTGGAGTCCATGCGTCTGGGGACCACGCATCCCTGCTCTCCCTGCTGTGGGTTTACACTGCTCATGAACCACTGTGCAGACACCAGTGGGACGGGGGGGCTGACATCTATAGGCAGGTGATCCTAACTTCTTAGCGGCTGGGCCCCCACTTCTGCAGTGAATGCTTCTCGATGTGCATTCATGGGCAAAAAGATTCTCGTAGTTTTGGGCCCCACTCCCATGAGCCCATCCTCAAGCCTCTTTTCCACATTTCTTTGCTTCTGCTCTTCCAATCATGCCCCTTCCACACCCCTGGCGAACCAGCGAGCCGATCAACACAATCCAGGAGTCTGCTGGCTCTTTCTTCAGGCAACCTCTCTGACCTCAAAAAGGAGGTTGACCCGGTGCAGGAGATACAGGAAATAAAAGAGTATTTTTCTCCTCTTTTTAGTCAACATTGTCTTGGGAGGTCAACAAAACGTGTGTAGAGCTTTTTCCCATCACCAACCGAGCATTCTTCAGTGGACACTAACTGGGTGTCTTGTAATTCAAATCAATGCAGTTCTGATACCATCTACCTGGAGCTAAAGTCCCATCCCACAGGGCGAGGGCTCAGTCCCACAAGGAGACTCCCGCCTTTGGATGCTGAATGCAAGCTCGGGGGGAGAGGGTTCCTGTATTTTTTACTGACAGGCTATTAATTGGGGTTTCCAGAGCCTCCTCCTTGAGTCCAATTAATTTGCTAGACTAGCTAGCTGAACTCAGGGAAATACTTCTGTGTACTGATTTACTTTAAAGGACACCACAAAAGGTGTAGATGAGCAGTCGAATAGATGCACAGCAAGAGCTGTGTGGGAGGATCTCCTGCATCCTCTCTGGGACAGCACCAACCCGGGAACCCCACATCTGCAGCCACCTGGAAGCCTTCATGCCCTGTTCTTTGGATTTTGATGAATGCTTCATTACACAGGCATAAGCTACAGTGCAGATCTCAAGTGTCCCTCAGAGATCCATGTGTTGAAGGATTGGTCCCCAGCCTGTGGCACTTTTGGAGGGGCTGGAAGATTGAGGAAGTCGCTTTCAGTGAAAGGAAGCTAGGTCATTGGGTTCAGGGCATTGGAGGGGGTATTGGTTGGTACCCTATTGCTCTTCCTCTGTCTTTGCTTCCTGGGTACCATGAGGTAAGCAGTCTGCTTCACCTCGAACCCCCTGCCATGATATGCTCACCACAGGCCCCGTGGCAGTGTGGTCAACCATGGTCTGAAACCTCATGAGCCAAAATAAACTTTTCTTTGATGATCTCAGATAACTGAACTAACTTTCTTTCTCTTTCTTTCTTTCTTTCTTTCTTTCTTTCTTTCTTTCTTTCTTTCTTTCTTTCTTCCTTCCTTTCTTTCTTTCTTTCTTTCTTTCTTTGAGACAGAACCTTGCTATGTAGTACAGACTGGCCTTGAACTCACAGCCATCCTCCTGCCTCAGCCCCCAGAGTGCATCTGGAGTATTTGTTACAGTAACAAAAAGCAGACCTAGACAACACAGTTAATTACATCATTGACCATTGCTGATCAACCTAACCTCCAGTCCTTCTTCTATCTCTAGGATTTGGCTTGTGAGGTTTGGACTGAAAGGCTTACACTCCATTCTGAAGCTATGGGAGGCAGGCACTAGCCACCAGCCATCTCATTAATGTCCAAAAAGCACTCCTATCACTCTTGTGATTATAAAGTTTAGAAACTGTGTGCCAAGAATTGGGGCAGAGACCAAATATACCACTGTAGGCCCCTCTCCTTGAATGCAGACCAGTTGCTTCAGCATTAGTTAAATCGAGTCTTATTTCCGTATACTGATATGTACAGAGTGGGCTATGTCATTTCCTTCTATCCTCAATTGGCTCTAAGCAACACAAATAAGGCCAGCTGAGGTACTGATAAGTAATCCTTAGGACCAGCTGACAATTTTCTGTTTCCTCAAGTCATGTTCCCTATAAAACTGTTGAACATAGCAGGATGGCAGAGCCAGATAGCACCAGGAATGTCAACTGTGTATGAGCCTCACAATAAGAGTCTATGATTTCCCAGCATACATATCAGGAACTAAAGCAACAGCCTCCTATATTCATTCATATGCTATCCCAATCAAGTTATGCAGACTGGTCTTTCTGCATATCTTTTTCCCTGCATATTGCAGAGGTGCTTGCTCTTTGCCTGGCTAGCTCAGGTCACCTTGCTCACATAATTCCTGCTGTCCTCATTATCATTCATCCTTGAACCACTTCCTTCCTTATGAGATAAAAATCCTGGGAGAGGCCTTGGATCAGGGCCTTTGTCCGTATATACTCACTTGGATCGGACTAAGGGCCACTTGGCTGCCTGCAACTTTGAATATATTTTTTCTTAGTGTTTTTACTCTTGCCATGGGTTCCACTGGAGGTGGTAGGTTGAAATTAACTTGCTGGAATTCCAATAATATTTCTATGGGATTACAAATATAACTTTCCACATTGTGAGGTGAACCAGAAAAGGGATTACAATATTTGGATTACAGTAGACCACAATGTTCCCCAGCTGTCCGTTAGGAGGTGTCCTCACTGCTACCTTACAGGGGCACTGAGAGAGGGGATGGTGCAACCACATTTCATCTGGGGCTTGCAGCTACCAGCTGAGGTATCCATGAACCAAAACAGAATTTTCCTTCCTGTATCAGCAGGTCATAGGGCACACCTCGTCCTGCATCAGCCGTGTGCGCTAAGAATGGTGCATTGGATGGCAATGCCCAGGCCCACCCATTTGTACAGCTATCATCCTACCCAACCGGCCTCCATGTAGTGTTTTCATTTCACAATTAATTCCTGCTATTTCCCCCTCCCCAGACTTGTGGCTTGATAGCTCTAACAGCATCTCCACCTCATGGCTTCATGACCACTTGTCTTTCCACAGTTAGAGATTCTGTTTCTGCAAAAGCCCAGTAACAAGCCAGGAGCTGTTTCTGACTGATGCTGTCTGGCCCTCTTCAGCAAATGTCTTCACCTAGAGCCCTACGTGCTACTCTGCCCTGTCTCATGCGGGAGTTGTTGGAGGGTCCAGCTCGCAACTTTCTGCACAGATGTATCTGATACCACACAGTCTCCTAGGCTGTATGAGCCCCACAGGTTGTCTGTAGTCTGATTGTGTTGTAGGGCCTGGTTTTGCTCTGGACCTTACTCAAAATTAGCAGCCTTCTGTACCTCTTGATAAATGGATCATAATAGTACTCTTGAAAATGGAATCTGAAGCTTCTGAAACTCAAAGATGTCAACCAATTGCCACATTTCTTTTTACGTAGGAGGAGTGTTAAAGTACAATGATTTGCCCTTAATTTTGAAAGGGATATCCTTATCACACTACCAAATTACTAGACCTTTAAAAACTTCATCAATATAAGCAGGCCCTTGAATCTTTTATGTTCCCCCCCCCTACATTGTTTTTGTTTTTGTTGTTGTGATTTTTGGTTTTTTGAGACAGGGTCTCACTTTGTAGTTCAGGCTGACCCTGAACTCTCTATGCAGTCCAGGTTGGCCTCGAGCTTGCAGCAATCCTCCTGCCTCAGCCTCCCAAGTGCCATGATTACAGGCAAGCGCCACCACATTCAGCTTTCCTACATTGCAGAATACATGTCTTTTACCAAAATATTTGCTACTTTTTTTGCATATCAGGTCAAATAAGCATTATTTTATCAATTTCTCATGAAAGCTAAGATGGTCTTATGGAATGAATAGCTATATCACCTGTCCCACAAATCCCTCAAAGATATATAAGACAAACTTCTGCCCTTAAAAATATTTAACTATCAATTTAAGAAAATATTTCATATTGAGATAGGGTCCTTTCCTATTATTATGTGATAATCTACCTTTTTTTTTTTTTTCAAGACAAGCTCTTACTATATAGTTCAGGTTGGCCTTCAACTCACTTTGTAGCCCAGGCTGGCCTTGAACTCATGGTGATCCTGCTGCCTCAGCCTCCCTAGTGCTGGGATTATTGGTGTATGCCACCATGCCTGGCTCAATAATCTGACTTTTTAAGATGGTGAACCTTACAGAAGAGTGTTTGGCAGCAAGCATTACCTGATTGCAAACATGTGACATCTAATGGAGCCAGCAACTCTATGTGATGTGTAGTAATGACTCTTCTGTTGTTTGATTTTTCAGTGGTCATCCTCAGTCTACACTGTGTGTTCAGACTTACAAGGTTCAAATATATTCATGATACAATTCAGTGTTTGTTGTATACTGAGCATTTTTCCTACCACGTCCACTCTCATGGATTCAAAGAACAGTAGTTTTTTTAATTTTCTTTTTCATTGGCAAATACCGATTGTATATATTATGGGGTACAATGTGATGCTTTCCAGAAGGCTTACATGGTGGAATGATTCCATCAAATTAATTAATATATCTATCACCTCTCATACTTACCTTTTTTGTGAGAACATTTGGTTTCTTTGCTTTTAGCAATACTGAAACATAGATGTTTATTAACTACAGTTACCGTGCAATGCAATAGAGTTCTAAAAATATTCCTCTTGTCTAATGGAAACTTTGGGGCCTTTTGAGCAGTATTTCTTTGTCACCTAGCCAGAATGGTACTACCATTCTGTTTTCAACTTCTATGAGTAAAACCTTTTTTTTTAAGATTCCAATTAGGTGAGGTTGTATGCCTAGGATATTTTGCTTGACATAATCCTCCAGGGTCATCTAAGCTGTTGCCAGTGACAGAACATCCTCATTTTTAATGGTTGAATAGTATTCCATGGTGTGTATAGACCACACTTTATTTATTCACCTGTTGATGGGCACTGAGGTTCATTCCACATCTTGACCATTGTGAATACTGCTGCAATGAACAGGGGAGGGCAGGCATCTCTTCTACACACTGATTTCAATTCTTTTGCACACACAAGTATTTCCAGAAGTGGGATTTTCAGGATCATGTGTGTCTTGGTTACTTTTTTCTCATTGCTGAGACAAACACCTGACACCCAAAATTAGGGAAGAAAAGGTTTATTTAGCTTACAGTTTCTGAGGATTTCAGTCCATAATCAGCTGGCTCCAAAGCAGAGTGGCATGGCACTGGGGTAACACTTCAAGGCAGCAGCCAGAGCAAAAGGGGGCAGCTGTTCA
>RJWT010054409.1:0-10296 GCA_004365215.1 Cuniculus paca
AACAACATGGTGATTGTTCAAATAATTTTTTTTAAATTACAGTAAAAGACACATTGCCATTAGTCCCTCAAAATACTCTCCCTTGCTTTGAATTCACTTATTCCATCACTCTTGCCACTTTCTGAAACACTGCAGGAAGTTCTCTTCCATGAATTCCTTTTTGTGAATGTCTCAATATCAAGAATCAATTTGAGGCTTTTCCAACAATTTCTGTCAGATTAAAATATTTCAGTTTCTCTTCATTCATCTTATTCACCAGTTTGATACCATAAAACTTCTGGCTTTTCCCCAAAGTCAAAAGGATGACAAGAGGTAAACATTTCAAATTGAGAACTCTGAGGCAGCCACAACAAGGCCATTTGAAGATACAAAAGATGACTGCAGGAACTGCTTCAGAAAGGGACAAGAATGATGGGATAAATGTGTTCAAAGAGAAAGAAGACTACTATATTTTTCAGGGGGTTAGCAGCAGTGTGTCTTTTAGCTTAATAATTTTTTAATTTATACAGACACCATATCTTTGGATCATATCTTAGAAGTGAAATCATAGTATTTGTTATGACTAGCCTACTGAGTCACTTGGCAGAATGTCCTCAAGATTCATCCAGGTCGTCGCATATGGTAACATTTCTTTATCTTTTATGGCTAAATAATCTTTCATTGCATGGGAATGTCACACTGTCTTCATTCATCTATCCATAATTGACAGGTGTTTCAGTTGTTTGATGTGGAGAAATGGTATATTTGCACACTGTTGGTGGGAATGAAAACCGGTGCAACCACTGTGGAAAACAGCATTTGTTGTCCTCAAAAAATGTAAGGGATACATACCATGCATATCATATGATTCAGCAATCCCACTCCTGAAGAATTTTCCAAAAGAACTGAAATCAGGATCTCAAAAAGAAATATACACTCCCCTCTACATTGCAGCATTATTCATAGCGGTCTTAGGGATTTTATGCTGGCTATAACTTTCTGCCCAAAATGCTTGTACAATACAAACACATTCTTTCTGCTTAGAATGTGCTTACAAATTTATTTGAAATGCATCTTTTAGCAAAAGGCCATTCAGATTTCTCTTGTTTCATGATGTATGAGTTTTTTTGCTTTGAGTATAAACATCAGAATAGCATTCTTTCCTCTCCTGTCTGGGTTTTTAAAACTTCTTAAAAACTTCCCAGAAACAGAAGAATAGGAATGAAAAGTACCAGAATATTCAAATACTTATCATTTTAAATCTATGAATAATACTAACAAAAAATGGGGATTAAAAAATTTTCAAATCTTCATAGGTGACATCTACAGAATGCAGCTTCTCTTTCACTGTACAATGCAATGTTTTTTCTCTCCTATTCCTACATAGCTTTTCTCTGTCTCTATAACTTTGCTCAAAATGAATTTTCGTTTATCTTGTCCTGTTGTTCATTGATGCAAATACCTTTTTCAGTGCCCAGTTCTTTGCATTTGGGCAAATTAATCTATTAAAATAGGAATTTTGCAAATGCAGGAAAAAAAATCACCTTCCAATCATCTTGCTTTGATATACATTGGAAGATTTTACAAGCTAGAAAGAGGGGGTAATAGTGGTCTTTCTCCAAATGCCTTCAAGAAGGAGGTCAAATTCAGCAATGTTTTCTAGTGAGTGCCATCTCAAAATTGAATTCTGTGGCTTCTGTGTAGAAATTTTAGTGGGGTGGAAACATGCCTGGACTCTAACTCAATACAGCCAGTTTGTGTTCTTGTCATTGCCTCTAGTTGCATGAATTTACTAAACTGCCTTAGTTTCCTCAACTATTCAATGGTCAGAGGAATAACCTGGATGAACTCTAAAGTCAAACGCAGCTCTCATATACTATGATTGTTTTAGGTCCCAGAGCACATGTGTCTAAGGGACATTTTTCTTTCTCATTTTCTTTCTCTTGCATTTGGTAAGAAAAGCCATTGCCTGAACCTTGATAGCCATTTTGCTCAACATCATTGTTACATCCTCTTACCCTTTCAGATGGATTTTGATGTGTTTCTTCCTTTTGATGTCTCTAGACTCTAGGATGGAGAGCAAACTGCTTACTCTAAGAACAAAGTTTACATGATGTATATTCCTGGAGAAGAATTATCACTTCTACAGAGAATGGAATTCTACATGTGACATTTAGCAAGTTTTTAATGGCTCTGCTACATTAAAATACCAGTGCTAATTATACAGTATTCTGTTTTTGAAAGGAATGAATCTTTGATAAAAATAAGGAACCTATGTACAAATAGCACATATTTATAATAACACATTATATTCTAACTAGGAATATATAAATGTGTACATTCATATATATTCAATATATTATAGTCCAGAAAGTTCATTCAATTAAGAGTTTTCAATGTGAAATTCAGTAAGTTTATATTGTTTTAGTACATTAAAATGCCAGTGCTAATTTTAGAATTCAGCACTTTAAACAAGTGAATACTTGAAGGCAGTAATACAAAACTTTCCTTGCTTAAGATGTGTCATGTAGTTCAGTAATCTCTGACTAATTCAGAAATATTTTCCAGTGTGTCTCTGAAGTGAGAGTTGGGAGATGAAACTTTATGAATACATCTCATCTTGACTTTAGGATACTGCTAGTGAATTATTATATTCACATTAACATATTGGTATTCTTCTAAATGTAAAATGATGTTGCCTCTATTAGCAAAATTTTATATTTATGCATAGAAAGCAGGACAAAATTATAAAACTGGTTATCTGTCAAAATGAATATTTTTTTCTGATTAACAATATGCACACATATATAGCTTATATGTATATATATATATGTAAGATATATTAAAAATATAAACACAATGCTATAAAATTCCCAAATTTTCCTTTTGTTGAACTTTGTAGTGAAATCTTTTCTAGAAAAAAAATTGACACATCACAATCAGGAAATTCTGAGATGTTCTTATGAGTTTCTAGAAGTCATTTAAGAATAAAAAAAGTCATTAAAATGAACATTCCTTTACCGATAAACATAAAATGTAATAAGTTTCTAAATAAATGCACATGTAAATGTTTATATACGTTCTTTCCCAGTCATTATTGTATGAAAGTATACAAGTATCATGTATTTTAATATGCCAAAAGTGTGGCAATAATTTCACATCAATGGTTCTTAAGAAATACTTTGTTATGATTCCAAATGTGGATCCAGTGACTTACAGATGGTTTTACATGTGTAGTTTTATAAGCATTATAAAGTCAGTTCTTCAAATCAGTAATGCTCAGGGCTAAAAAGGAGCAGAGGTCCAGTCCTTGCTCAGCCACTATCCAATTAACAAAACTCTGAATTTTAGGTAACCAATGATGAGCCCTGGCTTAGAGATACGGTCTTCTCCAGCATCATGTACAAGAACTGTTCATTCTTTCTTGAACCTCAACCCCTACCAAACTGCTCGAGTAGATGCTCTTTTCCTTAAGGTTATAGTGGGTGCCCACAGAGACGTGTGGTCCACATCTCTGAAGGAAGCTGCAAGTCTAATTTCTCTTCTGTCTGTCTTGGTCACTCTTCTTTTCTTCCTGTGTTCGTGCTTTCTTTTCTATGTTTATTTGTATTTTTTAAAAAATTCAGTCCAGTTTATTCTTGGAGGACATAAGAATTTAGGAAGATGGAACACAATGTTTCAACTTTGTTTCCTTAAGTGAAGACCAACTGGAAAATCAAGGAAAAAAGCACATTCGAAGAAGAACATAACCCACATAATTTGAGCAAGAGAGGCAGAAAAAACTCCTGCGACATATATCTTTCCAAATCTTTGTTTATTTTTATTTCTATAGCAACCTAGTGGTTGTAAAACAGTGCCATAATGAATAGAAAATAGACCCAAATGACAGTAAAAAGTTCTTGCAACTGAAATAACGGAGATTTGTGCAGGGAATTTGGAATGGCTGTTTTTTTTGTTTTGTTTTTTTTTCATAAATGGGCTCATAGTATAAAAAAGTCTACCTAAGTCCATACTAAGTTTTCCCTCTAGAGGGACAATAAGATGCTTATGACACATGAACTTTGGAAAACTTAATTATGTGCCCATTTCTTGTTATTACTTTCTTTATCCAAAAAAATCCCTAAAGAGATTTTACTCCCATCAAATCAGTCATAGGGATTTCTATGCCTTCATGGGGTGCAAAGAAAAGCTTAGTACACATATTGCATTTCCCATCACCCCATGAGCAGCACAGAATATTCTTTTTGTAATGTTTCAATGAGCCTCTCTTTGGTCTTTGCACAAGTGATTGAGTTCCATAAAATATTATTATGTGAAGCCAAAGGACCTTGGATAAAAATTAAACTCAGTACTCCAATAAAATCACACACACACACACACACACACACACACTCACACACATACACACACTCACACACAGTGTTAGCCTTTATATTTCTTCTGAAGAGCTTTAGAGACAGAAAAAGAAGGAAAAAGAAAGGTCAGATTTTACCGTAAGTAAATGTTCTGTGGTTTATAGAATTCACAAAACAAATTACAGTATGACATCCTTTTCAAGGAACTGTTTGTGTCTTTGGAAAAAGTGTGTATTATTTTTGGTGAACTCTACCTTTTGATGTGGCCTTTCTGTGGGAGGCAGCATCATCAGAATTTTTTTTAATTGAATAACAATGTAAGATGAACAAGACAAAAGGCAAGCTCATTTAGTAACTTAAATCCTTCTTGTTCCCTCAGGCGTAGCCAGAAAGAGACCATGAGAGAGAAAAGAAACCTAGGCCTGAATGGTGCTCCGAAGTGCACAGGCAGGCTATGCCCTCCATCAAACCAGGCCACATTCAAGGAATTCCATTTAATTTGTATTTAAAATGACAGGTGAGAAGGATTAATCTCAAATGGAATAGGTCATTTATACTGGAGGCAAGTTAACTTCTTTCTTTTCACAACAAAAATAATATTATCAACTATTTCAACAAAGTAGTATGTGCCAGTCAGGAAGTTAGGAAGTTTATATATTCCTTCTAATGCTACAATGCTCACAACACACTTGAAATCATACACTGCAACCTTTCATTTTATAGATAATGAAACTGACAGTCAATGAGGTTAAAATATGTGGTCAAGATGATTTAGCAAATACCTGGCTGAACTGAGACTGTCTGAATCCAACAACGATATACTATGAAACTTGACAATTTTATCACCTTTTAAGTGCATTATTGTATGAAAAATTAATGTTTCTAAATGATATGATTCTATAAGGTCATTAAGGAATTTCAGGTGCATCTAATTAATCAGTTTCATGTTTCTGTTAGAAAGGAAGCAGGTATGTGACTCCCCACTTTACGTGAGGTAGATAGAAGACCCTACTACCAATATTTGTACAGCAGGAACTTAGGCACAGATCCAAATCCAATATTCATTCCACCAAAAGTATGGACTTTCAATAGTGGCATCATAGAGTGGTTAATATTTTCTATTTCAGTAGCTATGAGAAAATATGCACTGATTAAGCAGACTATGCATTGTCAGATTAGCATAAAAACAATTTCTAAGTACACTCAAATAGTTCACATAAGAAGTGAAAATTAAGCTGATTATCCATTTTTTTCAAATATCTAGGTGTCTGGCTTCATATACAAAAATAGCTAGCTATCTATTTTCCTTTTTTTTAAATGAATGTTATAGTGGCACATGATCACTGCACTAGTGACACAGTGATGTGCTAAATGAGCCAAGTAAGTGGTAGAAGCTGAGATCCCAATGTATAAAATACCTGAAGACTAGTATTTTTAAGGTGCACATTTCTCTTATCAGCAAATAGTACTTCACAGTTAGCACAGCAGCATGACATCCTCATATTAAAAGATTTAAAGCATTGGTTTTATAAAACAAGTAGCAGATATTATATAAATTTATTTGAATTGGTTTGTGTATGTCATACTCCCTTTCGAGAACAAGACAGCGGAAGCTGACTTTGACAATATTGTCTTATTCACAGATTTGTCCATTTATTCATCCTTTAACATAGCCCCCAAATATTCATTAAGCATCTACACTGACTCTCAATGCCAAGAGGCCCAGTGGTGAAGGCCATGGGGCATGTGTGAAATAGCTCTGCAAAATTTCCCAGGTGCAAAGTAATACATTCTAAGAGATAGTTTTTCTTTCAGTTCAAAATTATAATTACTCTAAAAAAACTATGGATAGAGATACAGAAAAGGAAGCTATTAATTATTCCTTAGTCAGAAGGGCACTAGAGATAAAATATTTGAATTGGCTTAATATATGGTTGGGTTTCAAAATTTTCAAACCCTCACCAACTACAAAACACACACACACGCACGTGCGCGATGTGCACAAATGCATTTTGCCTCACGAACCATTTTGTTACACAATTAAAACATTTTGTGAAATAATACTTGTACTCTCATTTTTCTATTATATTCCATTGCATTCAACCAGAAATGCCAAATTTGACCCATTTGATTGATTTCATAATCTTTTAACGATTTTTAATTCATAGCTAAAAACTACTACTATAAAGAAAAAGAAGCAATAATCCACTGAAAGAAAACAATTCCTGACAAAGGGAAGAATGTATTTCATTCATGGAATTACTGAAACCATGAAAAACAGAGAAAATATCAAACACTTCCATGGAGTTAAATCATGAAATGCACAAGGGTGAAGAGTTGAAAACTGGACAGGAGGAACTCAGGAGAGAAAGGAAAAGTGGAGAGGTCGGAATCTCGTTAGTAACATACTGCAAATGCCTCGACTATTACTTCCTTCAAAAATATTTTACAGTGTGACAAGTGTGACCCAGCAGATAACACTGAGATGGGAAATAAAAAACCATCTTGTTTTAGAGAAAGACCATGATGTGGAGGAAAAGACTGAAACTCACGGAAAGAAGAGAAAGGAAAAAATTATAAAGACCTCAGCCAAAGTGATGATGGTGAGAAGGGAAGTGATGGGGAACTTTACAAAAAGCAATGTGCCATTTTCAATTACAAATTGCCAAAGTTTTTTTTTTTAATTGATATTCTATCCTGGAGAACATAAATTGAAGTTGATACTGATATATATTACTGGTAAGATGATGTTTTTATTATTTTGGAAATCAGTTGGGCCATTCATATCAAGATACTTAAACATTATCACACCTGTTGATCAATAATTTAACTTCTACAATTATTTCTTTTTATGCCAACACAATACTTAGAATAATGAAAATTTTGAAACAGTTTAAAAACTACAAATATGGAACAGAGAAGATAATATTATAGAGCTATTAGAAGTTGTTTTAATCTGACTTAAATAATAGAATAGTTTACGTTTTTAATGTAACTTAAAGTATGTTCTAAGGTATCATTAATGACAAAGGAAAATCTGTTGATTTTAAAATGCAAGAGTCAAAATTTCATGTGTAAGATAAATGAAATACATGGAACTATTAAAACTATATCAACATTGTAGAATTACAAGTAACATTTTAAATTTCATTCTCTATACTTGTCATTATTTTCAAGTCTTTTATAATGAACAATCATTGATTTTGTAATCATAGTTTACAAATTTATCAATATATAAGCTTAGATAAAAATTACAATCACTTATACAACATTTATTAATAAAAACAAAATATTAAATTTTTGGTTCTCTTTTTATTACATAGGGATAAATTATTATATTCTAGAGTGTGAAGGATTAAGTGGTATCATAAAACAAAAAGTGCTTTTTAAAATATATGTTTCTATTGAGTTATCATACATATTTTTCTACGATTACATTTTCTAGAAAAGACATTGGATTGGTATAGTCAAACTAACTTCTGAACAACAAAAAGTTCTCTAATTAGCATTTGCAACTGAATCGAGTCAGAATTTTACAAGGAACCCAATTTATCTTCCTAAAAGAAACGTAATTTAAAATAAAGTTTCTTATGCACTCAAAATCATAATTATAGTGCTAGCTGGATACAAAAATTCTAATCCTTACATTCATCCTGAAATCACTATACTGTCTTTTGTGAGATGCTTTATGAGTAATTTATTTTGTATTTCCAGTTTCATACTTGCCTCTAACATTATTACAGTCTTTTTACCAGCCTAAATTCTGAAGATAAACCCTTCTATTACAGTACTTAGGTCAAGTTTTTATACACAGAGGGAGTTCACACAGAGCCATAGACACTCTTATCTTTCAGGGAGTTGACAAAATAAAAAGTCACCAAAGAGAATAACCCTTGCAGAAAGAGAACTAAGAGTCCACAGGAAGGGATCTAAGAAGGTTACGAATTTCACAGACAGATAAAAATCAGAAATTGTGACAATGAGAAAGATAATGAGCTAAAAAAATCATTGGCACTTTGGATTTGATGAACAGGTGCTAAACCAAAGAAGAATTTCATTAAAGAAATATAAACAACTGCAATAGATGATAATGAAATCTAAATAAACAGACACAGTGAACTCTTTTCAATACAAGTTAATCTAGCCTAAAACAATTCCACAGCATGCATTTTTAGCCAATGGTACATGCATATTATCCCACCTCATTTTGTTCTTAAAAAAAAAAAAGCTCCAGAATCCCTTTTCTAGAGAGTTTCAAGCATGGCTATGAGCAGGAAGGAAGTGTCTCTCAGAAAGGAGAAATCTCTACATGTAGCTCTAGTCAGGCAGCCTTTTTTGATTCTCTACATCAGTGGTGGTGAATCTTTTGAGTTCCCAAACCGCAACTCAAAACCTATTTATTCACTGCAAAGTGACAACACTGCAATCAAACCCGAATACTGAAGTTAAAGTTTTAAAAAAAAAAGCAACCCATACTTTAATTAATCTTTTGTCTTAAAAGGAAAACACAATAGCAGAGCTTTCAATGATACAAACAGCTTTTTTACCGGAAGGTAAAAGTTAACATCTGGCATGCTTTTGTGAGCTGTTATCCGATGAGTGGCTGCTACAGCAATGACTTGGCTTGCGTGTGATGGAGAAGGTTCTGTGTGCCTGCTGAGCTCGCATGCCATAGGTTTACCACTGCTGCTGTGGATATTTTACAGTTCTTTGCCACTACCTTTCCACAAAGGTTTGCATTTTATGTGACTGACAGATGTGGTCCCTTAATGTGACATGTAACCCTGGGAACATATACTGAGTAATACACAGGTAAAATTTTCCTATGTGTTTGTGGTCATTTCTATCAAAAGTTGGAGATCATGTCCTTAGTTCTGTTAGTATGTTTCTTTTATTTAAAAAAAAATAAGTCTCTTTAAAAACTGTCTGGGAACAAAATATCCCAAAAGCTGGGAAGACAACATATGATCTATATTTGGCGAGTGTTGTGATAAAAAGGAATCACACTTCTTATGTGGAAGAGACTTAGTTATTAGATCATCAAATATATATTGATATCAACTATTAAAATTAGAAACATTATAAGATCACAATAATACTAGGCAGATTAATTTTTTTCTGGGTACTTATGGTAGCTAAAGTGATTTTACCACTGTAAGAACCCTATTTCAAAATTGCAGTAATAATAACATTTAGTGCTGACTACGCATCAGGTGTTACTTAGAATGCTTTACATAAACTAATTCATTTCACAAACAATCCTGGAAAGTACTGTTATTAATTTGTCTCATTTTGCAGATTTGAAAATTTAAGACATTTGTGTTAAGTGACTTGTACAAGGTGACAAAGACAGTAATAAATAAGACCTGAAGTCTGAAACAAGGTAGTTTGGTTCTTCAGCTCACTCTAACAAATTAGGTAATTAGATAACCTGTTTTACAATACTGTGGCAAACTGGAAAATTGGTTTCCCAAATAGAAATAGTTTCTGCCCGAATTAATATTACATTTGATTGCACTGTGAACATTCTCCTGAAACAAATGTTAATAGAAATTAATTTGTTAAATCACTGTTATTTCCACAGATAAGTGCATAGAAAGTTCTTCGATTCATGCCATTTATATTACAAACCAATAAACTAAAATTAAGGGGGAATCCTAATGAATGAGTAGAAAATAAATCTCTTTTTGCTTACTCCAAGTGCAATATAAGAAAACAGAGATTATATCTACATACTTCCTAAAATTAGCCACATCAAAACTATTTGGGATCTATTTCTATGCAAGTAACCATGAATATTGGGAGAGATGATTATGCACTGAAGTCCCTCTGCTTTTCATAATGAGCAAAACAGCAAGATAGATTCTGATTTGTAGGGTTATTTTAGGGGTTGGGCCTACAGTTACAATTCTAACCAGTCGCTCATAGTATCCTAGGGGTTATGAGTCTTTAGCCTGAACCT
>RJWT010054410.1:0-10287 GCA_004365215.1 Cuniculus paca
CTCGAATTTCAGTCCCCCTGGAGGGATTTATACTTTTGACACCACAAAAAGTAGAATCCATTCTATAATCCTTCCTCTGATGATGAAATCAGTATAAAGCACTGTTATTATGTATTGCTTTCAAAAAAACTATTACAATGTAGCAGCTAAAATATAATAGGTGAAGGTTCAAAAAATGTTAATGAAATCATTATTCACTGAATTTTCAAAGACTTATAAGGTCTGTTATGACAATTCCATAAAGTATAAATTGTTTCAAGTGAATTACTATAAAAATATCAATTTACATCCATGGTGATAATTTTGGTTAACACTATGCTTATAGAAATGAGAATGTTTCTTATACCGCTTTGATTTCCATGCTGAGTCCCTGTGTCTGACTCTGAGAACTTATCAGTGAGACTTTTTATTGAGACAAGGCAGAAAGAATAATTATATGGGATGTTATAAGCACTCATTGTTTCCGGTTAGAAGAGAATGGGCAATGAGTAATGTATACAGATATGATTATATGTGTGAAAAAGATAATCCTGATTCCAAAAACAAACTGATGCAAAGGCTTATACTTAGTTAAGATTACAAAACTGTCTCTTATGGCTTAGATCCAGAATGTCCCTCAAAACTCTCATGTGCCCAGAGGCAGGACTTTCGGAAGACGACTAAATCATAGTGGTGCCATACCCATCAGTAGATTAATCCACTTATGAATCCAGAGCTAAATGTGCTCTTAGGAGGAGAAAAGGTGGGTCGCGTGTTTCCCCTCTCCCTGGCTCCTCCCTTCCTTCTCTGCTTCCTGCCTGCCACACAAAGAGCGACTGTCCTCCACCCAGGCCCTTCCATCATGCTGTTTCTGCCTTGGAGCCAGCTGACCATGCACTGCAATTATGAGCCAAAATAAACCTTACTTCCTTTAAGTTATAGGTGTAGGGTTTTTAGCCCAGGGATGAGAAAATGACTCAGACACTGTCTTAAGACATTATTAAGAGATGGCAATCTTGTGTAGAAAAAAACTGAAAGGACCACTTCTGACTCTACTGAGACTTTTTATTAAAAATTTAAAGGAATTATGAGAACTAAAACAATTGTAAAGGCACAGTCCCTATTTTTCCATATTATAAAGAGTAGAAAATGTAGCTGTTCAGATATCTGACTTCCTCTCAGAATCAGTTTTACAGATGTTGATGCTTCATAATTATAGCCAACAACACAGATATAAGCCCTAAACTTGAATTTTACTAAGAATCAAATAAAGAAGAATACTACTAAAATCTTGGTGTTATTCTCAGCTCTGATTTTTGACAAGTCAGAAGCTGTCTGGGCCTGAGAGAAAAAGTGGGAGAAGCTTCCAAGTTTTAAATTCTGTGATCAGTTGCTTCATTAGAATGAAATTCATTCCCACACATAAATACAGACAGCAAATATTTTGGGGGTACTTAATATGTGTCGGGCACTGTTTTAATCTCTGAAGACACAAAGGTGGTTTTTTGTCATTCTTTAGATTTATAGTAATATAATTCCCACAAAAGAATGGAAGACTCAAATGGTAAGTGGTTGTCTGAGGTGATGCACGGGCATCGAGCTAGCAAAGCTTATGCCAAACCACGGCTCTCTGCACTCTGTCACACTTCCTTTGTTTTGCATGCTGCTCAGAGAGGGGTAAGACTATCTGGGACATTTTATCCTGTAATCTTACCAGATTGTTTAAAAAATAAAGTGTTTGGAGTTGCCACAGTAGACAAATTAGGATGTACTTGCAATTAAGGATATTTATTTTTAAAATGTTAACTAAAGAATCTCATTTCGTATAAGCACGAAAAAAGTCTAGGTTCTCTTAGTTACAGTTAAGAACATAATGACAAACGAAGGTCAACCCATAACACCAAAACAGTCGCATTAAGTGCCATTTCACAAGCTGTTCTTTGGGAAGTTTCTCCACATTGTCAATCAGAGAGATACTTTTGATTTTGTCACAATTCCTGCCTCCATTAAAAAAGCCAGCAAGTGTTTGGTACCGAAAGGAATTTGGTAAACCAGTTGTTCTGAAAGCAATCAATGGATAGGAAATTAAAGAAAGAGGTGAGTCATGTAAAAAAAACCTTGACAAGCTTTATTACTTCAGAAAGTTACCTAGAATGCTTCTGGTAACACTGAATCGAAGACATATGTATTGAGTATCTACATGGTGAGTGGAGGGTATAAATATTAAAATCATGATGTTTAAGGGATTAAAAACCCAAAAAGATGAAAAGGAGAAAATTAACATTTTCTGAACATCTACAGTCCAAAAGACATATTAGTTGCTTTATTATTCATGAGAAGAGAGCTGTCATTAATATGTCCATTTTACACATGAAGAAAAAGAACCTTCAATGGATTAAGCTGCCTAAGCTTGGCTTGAGTCAATTTGGGATTTGAATGTATGCCTTACTCAAAAGTCTGCTCTTCGCATACTAAGGCCACAATACCACAAAAACACAAAAACAAACAAACAACTGAGCCCTTATATCACCTCTGAATCCTTTTAATATCCAATATTAAACACACTAATTACTTCTCACTGCTTCTATCTTTTATAAAAATGCAACAAGCCTCACTGAAGTATCAAAACATTGAGTTTATCTCCTTTTAGAATGTGATTGTCAAAAGCTTGTATTCTATTTGCAACTCTGAAGATGTAGCTCTACTTCTGACTTCATCAAGGTCCTTTACAGCAGAAGTGAATCATTGTTTACTGAGTGAGTGAGAGTGGGTAAGTCACAGAGAAAGAGGATACCCAAAGTTCTAGGTTTTCCTGCCTTCTGTGGGATAATGAATGAGTCCCTTGAAGGCAGTGTCACAACAGAATTGAAAAAAAGAATTCACAGAGAGAATAACTGATACAGCTTAGTGCTTCAAGACAAATACCAGGGACCAGGAGAAGCAGCCAGCCATGTCCCACATACCTGTTTCCACTGGGGGAGTCTTGGTTTAACCACAGGGGCCAGGAGAGGCAGCCAGCCACACCCCATGCACCCGCCACCATGAGGGAAGTCTCAGTGTAATTGCATGAGTCCAGAGAAGCCTACCCCACACCCCACTGCCCCCCAGGAACCAAAGTTCAGAGAAATGCAGGTGCCTGGCCCATTCCCCTACTCTGCACATGGACAGCCAACACGGAAAGTGCCTAATACCCTGAAACCTGCTCATTCAGAAGAACCCAGAAAAATGTTAAGAGAAAGGAGCAAAATGCCATGTCAGACCTCCAGCACACACAGAACAAGTCCAGGAGACACAGATAGCAGAAACTGGGAGGCACACACCTGAAGTTTCTGAAATGATAGCAACTGAAGTAAAGAAACAATTGCACGGGGCTATAAAAGAAATCAGATCAGAAATACTATCTCAGGTAAAGAAGAAATGAGAACCATAATGAAAGAATTGCTGAGCATACCTAAAGAAGACAGATAAAAAGAAAGAGAAGCACAGGAAAATGAGGGAAACCTTGAATGAGCAATGTAGGGAAGGATTGGAAAGCATGAAACAGATTCAAAGAGATATCCAGGAAATTAAAAATTCCATTGAAAGCTGGAAAAACCATTTGAACACAACTGAAGACAGACTTTCAGACCTTAAAGACAGGATAGCAGCTAGCAATTGCAAAAGGAAAGATCTCTTAAAAATAACAAGGAACCAGGAAATAAAATTCAACAGCTACAAGATGACACAAAGAAAAATAATATAAGAATGATATGTGTCAACAAAAAAGCAGGAGTGAACACAAATGACAAAAAGAATACACAAGTAATAGCAGAAAACTTCTCAAGCATGGGAAAGGGACCCCACATATAGACAGATGAGACAGAGAGAACTCCAACTAGCCATAACCACAATAAATCTACACCTCAACATATAATAATCAAGATTGCAGAAATTCAGCACAAGAACAGAATATAAAAGCTGTTAGAGAAAAGAAACAGATCACCTATAAAGGAAAGCCCATCAGAAGTACAACAGACTTCTCAACATAAACCATCAAGTCAAGAAGAGCTTGGAGTGAAGTGTTTCAAGTTCTGAAAGAAAACAACTTCCATCCCAAATTAATGTATTCTGCAAAACTATCTTTCAAAATAATGGAGAAATAAGATACTTCCATTAATGGAGAAAGAACTACTGAAGGAATTCATGACCACCAAACCAACCCTACAAAGAGTACTGAAAGATATTCTGGAAGGAGATAAAAATGATCACAATTCCAAGAACAACAACAGAAAGAAATCACCAAGCAGAGCAAGTAATTAGAGGGGAAAAGGAGGGAACCAACAACAGGAAAATAACATGACAAAGACAAGCCAGCACATACCAGTTATAACCATTAATGTAAATGGCCTCAATTTACCAATAAAAAGAAACACAGGCAAAGTGGATCAAGCAACAAAATTCATCAATATGCTGTCTACAAGAAACACATTTAACTCAAAAGGAAATTCATAGACTGAAAGTCAAAGAGGAGAAAACAATACTCCAAGCAACAGGAACCCAGAAAAAAGCAGAGGTAGCTTGCCCATCAACTGCAGAATAGATAAGGAAGATATGGGAGTTTTATACAATGGAGTGCTACTCAGCTATAAAGAAGGATAATCTCGAGGCTTTTAAAGGTAAATGGATGCAACTTGAGATCATGCTCACAGGTGAAATGGTTCGGACTACCATGGGTGAACATTGTGTTATCTTCCCAGCATAAAAAACTTAAGGAGTTAGTGGGATCGAAATGTGCAATAGATATTGCAAAAGTGAAAGGGAAGGAAACATCTAAAAAGGGAAGGAAAGAACGAAAGGAAAAGATTATATATATGATAGATAATTATACTACTAATCTCTGTTAGCCCAATAAAAATAATGATTTGTACTTTCATTTTTTGATCACTTTTTCATGCATCTGTCTGGTAATTTGAACAACTACTTTTAAGACAACAATATGCAAAATATTAACCATTGCTAATCGTCTATTATTCTGTTTTGAAATTCTGTATCATAGTTTTTGTTCTTTTTTGGTTTAAAAAAAAAGACAAATACTGAGGAAAATGTTCAAATTGTGAAGGGAAGCTGACTTATTAGGTCAGACATTCCAGGGCTTAATTCCTGCCTTTGCTAATTATGTGACCCTGACCCAGAAATTTAGCCTTGGTTGACCTTAACGTGTGTATCTATAAAATCAGGAAAAAGATATTTGTTTCATAGGTGATGGCCTTAGCTTTTGTAAATTTGAAAGTGGCTTCCTTTCTGGGTTGGTGAATTAGAAAACATACTTTTTTGGTCTGGGATCAAACCTATGGACTCAGTGGTTGGTAAGGAGATGGAACACTTAAGCAGGAAAATGAATCCCTTCTCTGTGGCAAGAAGCCGGGAGACTAGTTTGGTCACCCTTAGTACTTCCACTGTAGACATTATCTTGTATAAGACAGTATGTAGACAAAACGAGATAATGTCCACAGAAACATTAAAGGACCTCTCGTGACTGTGAAATGTGTGACAGAGCCTGAAACAGATGAAGGGAAAGGGAGAGGAGAGGGAAGCAAAATAAAAGGGGGCTGGAAGAAAGGGAGGGAAAGGTACAGAATGAGAAAGCAACTACGTTTAATCATAGGATCACGGCATAGAAAGGAAAACAGGAGACTATGTGCCTCTGTAATAATTTGCTAGATTTTATGTGTATTTTTCTGGGGTGAAGGTTTATAGTTTTCAACTCAGAAAATGACAGAGAAGACAAAAGAGAAGTTAATGTAATGTGAGTAGGGATAAAAGGAGTAAAACATATACTTTGAGGGGACAGGAACCAAGTAAGTAAACTAAAGATAGGAGCAAAGATAAACAGCTACCGACATTTATCTCAAAGAATAATTTACAGGTAAGCAACTTATACCTAATGTTAATTAAAACTCTTTCCTCTAACAATGCTCTTTGCCATTCTTAACATGTTATAAGAAAATAGATCCTAATTTTTCCTACACTTTTTTCTTGGAATTTACCAAGATAGGGATAATAAAACATTTGAGAATGCGAAGGGTGAGAGAGCAGTTATAAACAGGTGTGTTCTAGCTATGTGGTAGAAGGTCACACGCTAGTGCACAAGCAAATTTTTTCGTTACAATAGCAAGTTTTCAAGCTTATAAAATATATGTATAAGTTTGTTATAGGAAACTTAGAACACATGTTTACTATGGAAATAGTTTTCCGTAAAATGAAATTAGGCTCCCAGACCAGCTCACAGACCATATTGAATCCACAATATGCTGAACTACATTCAGCATTCTGCAAAGAGTTCCAGGTCTGCTCATAGAGATTTTGTATCCCAGGAAGATGAGACTGAGGGCTTTTTTTGCAGAGAATTTAAAGAACACTTTTCTCTGGCACTATCCCTCTGCCTTGCTGCATTCTTCTTCATCCACAAAGGAGGCCTTCTCAGCAGGTACTACACGTGACCACACCTGGAAGACCTTCTCTATTGTGATTCCTATCGTCCAGAGGACCTACTTCACTTCTTTTCAGTGAAGCCTCTTCTGACTACTGCTTCTTCAGGTGAGTGTGAAGAAGAAAGCAATGCATAATTAAATAGATTTGTAGTAATGAGTGACTCTTTCCTGGTTATAAATTCACTTCCCCTTCTAAATTCAGTTCTGCCAGTTTTTTTTCCCCTAGGGTCAGTTCTGGCTTTTTGTATCTGTCTGTCCTCTTCTGAAACTACATAGTATCTAAATTGCACATTTTGTGACCTTAGCAAGGTCTATTGTCTTGAAGAGCAGGAAGTAGGGGAGGAGTAGGATTACCTGAGAACACCTGAATTTACAAACACATGTTCTGCTGCTGGGAGAAGTTGGTGAGTGCATCTGGCAGCCTGGTTGGGTGCAATATATCCATGGTAATGGTTTTGAATCCTGCAGTGTAGCAAATTCCTAGATATTGCTTGGACCTACTCAACTAGAATCTCCCTGGAGGTTGTCCAGTACCTCTATATGTATTCCTGTTCCCTGAGTCCAGTTTCTTTTGGAGGCTTGTTCTATCCTCCAACTGCTTCAGCATACCTCTATTTAGAGGCCCAATTAGCATTTCAAATCAAAGCTTCAAGAGCAAACTTGTTCAGGGTCAGTTTGCTGAAGGAAAGTCAAGTTTATTCCTGAATCTTAGGGAATATCTGCTATTGATTACAGGAGAGATGGAGAAAGAACCAAAACAGACAGGAAAGGGGCAGGTAAACAGGTTGTGTGGGAGCCAGGAGGAGATAACGTTTCAGTGTGGCTTGGGTGGTAATTTCAGAAGCTTCCAGAGTCATTTGTTCTTCAATATGTCTTTTAACTGTTTGGCTTACTACAGGTTGGACCCTAGCCATTTTACTACCATCCACTTGCAAGAGGCACATAAATAACCTCCAGAAACTGGCAGGAGGAGAAAGTAAGAAAGAGTCTTACTTTCTTATGTCTCCTAGGCTTGACTACTGTGTATCATCATACTTCTGCTTAAATACCTTCAATGGCTTTTCTTCACTGCACTGAATATAACGGTCAAGCTCCCAGAAGCCCTCCCTTGCAAGGCCCTCGATGACTTGGTTGCCACTTGCCTCACTTCCTTGCTACAGCACCAACCATAGTCACCTAGGCTCTTGACCTGCTAACTTCCACCTCTTGTCTTTTATGCTTTAAATTGGAAGTCTCATTTATGACCATTATCTGAAGTTGCACTCCTTTCCATTTCTCATGTAAAACCTACTCCTTTACTTATTTCATATCCATATCATAGTCTATAATTATTATAGTTAGTTCTTTTTCTTATTGTTTGTCCTTCTCATTAGAATATAAGCTTTGTGAGGTAACGGATGTCTCAGTTTCACTATTGTATGCCCAGGGTACATGGTTTCTGGCATATAATAAATGCTCAACAAATAACTGACTGATGGGTCAAAATCCCAAAAGCAAGTGATCAATTCATTCCTTCATTCACTCACTCAACAAATATTTATTGAGTGAATATATGTGGGAGACAGTAAAGAATAGGCAGCCAAAAACTTGAAAGTAACCTAGAACAAAGAAAAATGATGATGCTTATATCTAGGAGTAATCCTATGGAGATAGAGTAGCTTTCTGGTCTATAAGTACACTGTTATTTTTACTCTATGTCAGATATATCAGTAACTTGAGTGCCACCAAATGAGCAAGTAATATTTGTTTCTGGTTAAATGAAAGCATAGAGAGCAAAGAAAGAAGGGCAAAGATATAAGAAAAATATAGACAGGGAAATGGTAATTTGGTAATGTTATTTCCAAATTCTCCAAAAGCTGGGGAAAAAATCCCATGTTGGAGCTTAAAACAGAAAGTAAGATAACAACCATAGTTGATTTTTTAAAAATATGGCTATATATATATATATATATATATATATATATATATATCCAATTGAGTGATCTATTTCAAAGTAACCCTACAAAAAAGTCTACATTTCTTCTATTGATATTAATAGCCATTAAAACATTCATAAATCTCCCTTTTCCAATTGCAGTCAGAGATAGTATCAATAGAATACATTAATTTACTTTACATTTGACCCCAAATATGTCCTAGATTAACTTACAACCATCCTAAGAGGAAAATTTGACATAACTGAGCAAAGATAGGTCTTCTCAATGACAACTGTGAAGGAGACAGTGAACATTCATCTGAGTAAGCAGTTAAGCCTATTAACCTGACGTCAATAGAATGAGGTATTCTAATAATATAAGAATTGTTCAGAAAGATAAGAATGACAAGAATGACAAACAAGTAGCTTATCACGAGAATAACACAAAACAAAAATTCCTGCCCTTGTAGACTTTGTATTCTTCTGGAATATAATTATACCAATAAATGTAAATGGGATAATCTCTTACATTAAAGATCCTCAGATTTTAAAACCCAAAGCAAAAACAGTAAAACTTGTGCTATATCTCAGATACGCATTTCAAATAAAAGAATTTGGAAAAGATGAACAAAGATTTACAAGGTAAATGAAAACAAAATGGGTAGGCACAGTTGAAATATTACAGTTAAGATTAAGCCAAACTAAATGAACAAAAATATCTTTGAATGCTGGATCAATATGCTTCTTAGTATTCTCAGTATCACCTAAGAAGGTATCTTTGCTTGTGATAGCTCTCAAAAAATGTGGTGACTGATGAAGAGAGAAGAAAAGTAGAACCCAATAAAAAGGAAAAGTGTTATAAAAGCCCTTGTCCAGCATGCCCAAGGCCCTGGGTTCAATACCCAGCACCACCAAAACCAAAAACATTTTCCTATTGCAAAATGATAGAATCCACCAATCATTGGCCCAGGTGAAATTTAGTAGTACAAGTATCATACATGATATGATTTTTCTCATTAAAAATCTGATATCAGTTGCAACTTGAGTCCCATCCCTACTCTCACTAGCTGACTGACACTTTACGCAAGTCATTTAACTGATTTGGGATTTAGCTTAATCACTTACAAAATGAGTCAGTGAGATCCAACACCCTTGAGGCTAAATATGTCTTTAATCTTATAATTTCATTCATATAATGTATAGGGAAATGATGTTTCAAATATATATGGAATACTAACTTAAACATAAAATATTTTTGTAAGAAATTGTTCTTGATATACCTTTCATTTTTCAATGTTACAACCTCTTCCTTTGTCCGATTCAGAAGAGTTTTGGTTATCTGCAGTTCATTTTCAGCAAGGTGAATTCTTCTTTTTGTGTCTTCTTCTTGCCTTTCTTTTATAGACAGCTCTTCCTGTAAAGTTTTATATATTTGTTGACAAGTCATTAAAGAGTCTTCTTTTTCTTTAAGCAACCTAGTGTGCCTAAAAAGAATCAGAAAAAAAAAAAATCCCACCAGCTTACATTAGATAATGTTTTTACATTCACCAAAGATATATGGAAATCTTATTTGAAATTATAGACTAAAACCATAACTTATAAAAATTAAGTTGTAACTTTAAAAAATTAGAGATGTTAAGAACATGGATCATTCTATTAGGCAGAGGCAAAAGCAATGAAAAACTACAAAATTATGAGCTTGAATTAGGTATTACATATATTAAAAACAAGAAAAAGAATATTCAAAATAATATATCATTTAAAATATGGCTTCAAATTTGATTATATAAATATTAATTTAAAAATTTACAGTATCTACCGTGACTCAGAGATAATGGATTCAAACTTCAATTTTCTAAGTTCTTTTTGACAGTCATCAGCTTCGTTAGATTTAATCCTAAAATAATATGAAAGTATTTCAAA